>CXYZ01002951.1:921502-995765 GCA_900006705.1 Sonneratia caseolaris
CGGCCCGGTCCGGTTTTTAAAACTATGATTTCTAGGTCATGAACCTTACTCGTGAGTCTCCCGTAGAACTTGGAATAATATCCAATTCCATTAGTACATGTTGAGGTTGATTTTAGCTACCAAGGATACAATGTAAGTGAAAGATCCAAGATTTCATCGCGCACTCTCGGCCCGAATTTATTCATCGGGATCGAATGCGGCACCTACCTACAACGCATTTTATTTGGAACCTTGGATTGGTCGATTTATTTTGTGTGCCCTATTGAAATATGACAACTTTAAGGTCATAAATTGTCCGATATTCGTCACAATAAAATATATATATATATAGATGATCGTCAGCTAATATAAATCGAATATTGAGGATTGATTGATTTTAAAGAAATGAGATAAGGGCAAGTTGATGTTAAATAAGATTGTAGTGCGGGTAATGAGTCCTAGGTTGTGCATAGTGTTGTTAAAACTGTGATCTATGACGGTTTTATGTTGGTTCAAAATAGGTCTAGAATCGTTTGACCCGGTTATAGTTTAGGCAGTTTGCTTAATAGGTCGGTCCAATTACAAGTCACAATTTAGGCAAATATGAACTGGCCTGAAACTGTTTATAAATTGGCAAGTTAATGGTCAATATCGGTTTGACTCATGAACTGTTTAGCTTTTAATTTTTTTTAAAAATTATTTTAAATCCGATTCGTTTAACATCTCTAGATGTGTGTAGGGATGGTATATGTACTGTGTTTATGATAGCCTGAGAAAACAAATCACGCGTTGGTTTTAAGCACTCACCTTTTCGATTCGAAACACAATATCATCCCTTTTACTGTTAGCTAATTTTAAATATTTTTGTCGGCGCAATTCGATCCCGAGTCGAGTATAACTCATTAAACTCGTGTGCGTGCGTGCGCGCATATATATATATATAGATGATATTCATAGGGAAAAAAATGTTATCAATGTTATACAATGATGTGCACGTGGGTAGGGATGATCAAGGTCCATTTCGCCGAACGGGACCGAATCTCAGCTGAATAAATAAATGGTTTTGTTTGGTACAAGTACTATATCTCAAACCATAACTATCTATCCAATTAAATTATTTTAAATTGATTATATCATTTAGTTAATTTGCTTGAACCAGCCTTGGACATATTGGGACATAAGTAAATCAACAAATATATAAAAAGTAAAAAAAGAAAAATATAAAAATTGTGGAAATTTTAATTGGAGACAACCAAACATGCTAGCCAAATAGACCTATTTAATATCAAACTTAGAATGACTCGTTAGAGGTTAGACTGCATAATAGTAAATGAACGTATATTTAAAATATTTTAAATATTTTAACCTATATTCATACTTTCATTTTAAATAAAATCATAATATTTTAAACATTTTTTTAAAGTAATTCGATGGTACACCTAAAAATGATGCATCATATCAGAACCGGCTTAGTGCTCAGTTCGGTTTGTAGTATAATTCGATTATTCGATTCTTTTTGTACATCCTCACACATAATATGTGGAAATATATAGAAATAAAATAAACTATCAATATAGAAATAATATTTTCTTCTCTATGGAGATTGATAAACACGTGTGTATATATATATATATATATTTATAAAGAGCTATGCGATCAAGTGTAATAGATAATAAAACGTACATATATACAAATAATATATATATATGTATACACGCGACGTAGTATGGATCGTCTCCTGTTTTTTGTTCTTTTTTTCCCCGCGAAATGTGAATTCAAACATCCTTTTCGAGATAAACCATCGGTAAAACCGCATACACATGTATTCACATATAAATTTTAGATGAGTAATGGATATCATGTATTTACTATTGTACTAAGGAATGACATCCTTATAATTGACCTAATAACTAAAAAATTATATTTTCGATTCTTATTGTATAACTATCTATTTTCTTTATCCTCTTATTTATAATTTTTAAAACTTGACTGGATCGGAAACTGATGCAGACATGGTTTATAGGCCGGATCAATGATTCAATAGGTTAAACCGTATATTTAATAAATAATAATAATAATAATTTTACATAATATCATAATTTGAATATGATTTATAATAAAAATTATTAATATAATCTTATATTAAACAAAAGTTTAACATAAATTATAAATATAAGTGTAATAAAATAAAGTATTTATATTATAATATGTTTTTATTTTTTAATTTTAAATTAATAAGTTTTTTTATCGATTCAATTTGGTTAATCGGTTGGATCGGGAACCGACCGGTTCAACCATAGTTGACATTATTAAAAGTGCAATTAGATCTTTTATAAGAACCGGATCCAACGAATAATTGATTTTCGATTAAATCGATCAAGCCGGTTAACTCGGTCTGATTTTTAAAACTATACTCCTACTCTCTTATTACTTTCTATATTCATAAAAATCTCCGAAAGGTACTTTGACCGGCGATCTTGATAATGCATTGGAAACGAGCTAAAGAGGGTAGAGATACATCAATGTCATCATAGTAAGCCAATGATAACAAGGCTATGCCTGCAATTAACATATATGGACCCAACCCAGCAAGAGGAAAAAAAAAAAAAAAGAAGCACAATTTGGTTCACTAGTTGGATTGAAAATTAACTAATTTAATTGGAATTGATATCATTTAAAGTACAATTGGGTATTTTATAAGAACCGAATTAATAAGTGATCGGTCTCCGATTAAATTAGTTGAACCGACCAACCGAATCTAATTTTTAAAACTATACTCCTATTATCTTATACCCCCTCTATATTCATAAATCTGTCCCAAACCTACTTTGACCGGCAATCTTGATAATGCATTGGAAACCAGCTAAAGCGAGTAGGGATACATCAATGTCATCATCAGTAAGCCAATGTTGAACAACGCTATGCCTGCAATTAACACATATGGACCCAGCAAGGGGAAAAAAAAAAAATCGCCGGACAGACCCGAGAAAACGTGGGATGGGTTGGCATCATTTTCATTAATTAATAATCCCTCGCGATAAATAAGGTCCAACATGAACTCTGGTTGGAAATAATCGGTCCTATAGGTCATAACCTTCACTGCGGTAGATTCTTATTCTCCTCCATCTTTTTAACCAGTGCACTTCCTGAATGTTCTTGTCGGCCGGGTACCGTGTGCCAGGAGAATTTTCTCGACGATCAGTTTCTCTACGCATCGATCAACTTTAAAATGTGACGATAAGGAGGTATATCACGAGATCGGATTGCTGGCGACAGTCAATCGTTGCTTAATGAGTGGTGGCATCGGATATTTCATTTCATATATGCGCACGTGGTGAATTTAATCACGCAAGTACTGATTCTGTGTATCTTCAACCCATTTTGACTTTCGGTCTGGCTACGTTAAGTCGGTTTCCTTCTGCGTTTTATAGGGAAAAAAAATATCTTCCCCGCATTTTCTAGATAATATTTTAAATTTAAAAATTGTAAATAATTTTTTTTATATATTAAGGTAGTTTTATTTATCATATATATTATTTACCGGATAATAAGTTTAAAAATAATATTATACGGTGAATGCATATAAATCAATCAATATAAAACAATTTAATCAACTTTAACATTTTTTTTCACTCACCGTATATTACAACGATATCCACATCTATATAGCGTAGCCTGCCCGTTCCTCAACTCATTCCAGGCTCTAGCAGTGTCGTTTGAGAGCTGAAATTCCAGGGAGATATTGAGTCGAAGACACACAGAAAAATGGGTCTGAAGAATCCGTATCTGTTCGCGGTCCTGATCCAGTGCATCTACGCCGGTATGATCCTGCTGTCCAAGGCCGCGTTCAATGGCGGCATGAACAGCTACATCTTCATCTTCTACCGCCAGCTCGTGGGAACTGTCTTCCTGTATCCATTCGCAATGATCTTCGAAAGGCAACGTCGTGCTGATCATCTAGCTCGTTCGATAACTTTCTCGTATTCTCTGATTCCTTAACCCCGACTGATGACTATTACTTGTTTCGGCTGTTCTGATGACTGATTTCCAGGAAGACAGCAACCTCACTGACGTTTGTATCCTTCTGCAAAATGTTCTTCCTCGCTCTGCTGGGGTAAGTGCTTCCTCTCACGATCAATCTAGTTCATAGAAGGGGAGTTCCCATATTTCCGATCTTTTTCAAGGATTAAGGTCACTAATTCACTAACACAATCGTGTTTGATTTTTGAAACAGCATAACAATTGCATTAAACATGTTCAGCCTTGCCATAGTTTATACTTCAGCGACTCTCACCGCAGCTGCCGTCAACAGCCTCCCCGTCCTGACCTTCTTCTTCGCCTTCCTGTTCAGGTTTGAGCTTTCTTTCCTCTCTGTGAAGCCCATATAGCGTGCAGGAATCGAAACCGAACGGAAACATATCCTTCAAGCAAAGTTCATTCATTGCCGTAGCAAATGGCTCCACAGGAGATGCCCCTGAAAACCCGAAAAAAACCGATGCCTTGTGGATCGGATCGAACAACCTGAGTTATGGGGATCAATTGTACTAAATTTTGCAGGATGGAGAAGGTGAATGCGAGGACAAGGGCAGGGATAGCAAAAGCTTTGGGGATCATTTTGTGCATTGGAGGAGTAGGAATCCTGGCTTTCTATAAGGGACCCCAGTGGAAGCCTTCCTTCTTCAGCCACTTCCATGGCGTCGACCCCCAACATCATGCCCATGTTTCCTCTTCAAAGTCATGGGTCATAGGCTGCTTCCTCCTGTTCTTCTCTCTAGCTGCTTGGGCTCTGTGGCTCGTCCTTCAGGTAGGTTCGGTCAGATCAATTGACTTCAGTTGGTTGGTATCCGATTGTTCGCACACAGGAAACTTGCGTAAAGATGCCATTAGATCACTTGATAATGGTTGGGAGGAAGGTTCACTTAATTTGAACCCAAAATGCAGGTGCGCATGCTGGAGAGCTACCCATCGAAGCTCTACTTCACGAGCATCCAGTGCCTGTCGAGCGCCGTCCAGTCATTTTTTGTAGCGATCGTGGTGGAGAGGGATCCCTCGCAGTGGAAGCTCGGGTGGAACCTAAGACTGCTCGCAGCAGTCTACAGCGTAAGTGCACCCCGCTGAAAAACAGTTTATCGTAGTGCAATCTCGACTCGAAAAACAGCAGTTTCCTGTGGTTAGAATTTCTGCTCAACAAGAGATAAGATTGACCTAATTAGTTGGTGCCGAAATTGTGGGGGACAGGGAATAATGGTGACGGGAGTGTCGTATTATCTACAAGCGTGGGTGATAGTGATGAAGGGACCGGTGTTTCAAGCCATGTCGACTCCCTTGAATCTCATCATCACTGTCATCGGTTCGGTGCTCTTCTTGGGCGAGCCCATCAGCTTATCCAGGTAACCCCACTGCTACTCTTACCTTTGATGCTTCTCCTCCTCCTCCTACCCCTAATAGAAATGCAAAAAAAAAAAAAAGAAATCCTGGAATTTATTGGACAGGACAATGGACTAGTGGCATTCTTCTAGACCAAATGATAAATGTAATAAATTGGGAAATGAATATACCAAATTTTGACATACAATAACTAAACCCAGAATGTGGTTGTGGGGTAACCCATCTTGGGTACTCTTCATATATTTCTTGGTGTCTTGGTATCACAACCATAAATCTGTATATCACAGAATTTGAGATCTTCCCAAATCCTCCACTGTCAGACAGGTTCCAAATCTTACTTGGTATCACTGCACACAATTGCATATTGAATAGACTACTAGGGTTTTGTTTATCTTCACATACCCTATGTATCACCAGCACGAATATTGACACATTTGGGTTTGTGAACGCTGGATAGCATCCTGGGTGGAATCTTGCTGGTGGGAAGCCTCTACAGCGTTCTGTGGGGAAAGAACAATGAAGAGCGCGAGCGACTGAAGGGCAGCGATGCCAAAGTTGAAAATAGTTGCAACATGGAGGTGAAAGTGAGCGAGGAAGCATGATGGCCCGCTAATACTTTGAATTTATGTTAGGAGAGAATTACTCTTTAATAAGTTAATTTGACTTAAATAGTAATTAATTATAGCTCACGATTTCTCGACAACAGTTGTTTCATGCCCAAAAACTAAAAAAGGAAAGGTGATTTTCTCTTTATTACTATATATTCATAAATTCAATCGATCCAACAGAGTTACATTTAACTTGGATTAGGGGCCGATCGGCTCATCAAACCGAAAGTAGACTCTGCATCGATCACCGTTGGGTGTCTGTTATCTTGGTCCTGTGATGACAGAACTTATTGCCCACGATCTAGCTAGATTGGGGTTTTTGCATAATAATTATGATCTCTGTAATTTTTTTAGGAGGTAATTCTACTCTTTTAAGCCTTTAATTATTTATGAAATTCAACTTAATGGATGCGTAGAAATGACCAAAAGACAGGTAAGTAGACTCTACATATTCTACGGACCGTCGTAAATCTTTTTTTTAACTGTGCGTATTTCTTGATGATCTGGTCGACCAAGTATGGAGCAGGAGGAATTTTCCTTTTGGCTGAATTTCTCGATGCGTTGGTCAACTTTAAGGGGGAAAAAAAACCGAAGGGAGTGTACGTGCAATGAGGCGTCGAGGACTGTTGAACGAATAATTAGTTCTTTTGCCTATGAGCTCTGGCATCGGATAATTTCGTATGGGCACGTGGTGAAATTAGTGGAGCATGGAATCCCGATCACCAATTCTCAACGCCTTTATCTGGAATATATTTTTAATTTTTGGGCCTGAGTTGTCAAATCAGGTCCCTACGCAATGCTGTATTTGTATATTTTTTCCGATCACCTCTTAATTTTTTTTCGGTTTCTATTGCATACTAGACTATTTGACAGTGAAAGTGGGGGCTTCACCACGCTGTTGATTTATAATTTGGGCAATTATTGTTATTATTATTTTATTTTATCTTGTCTGGAACCTCAAATTTATCTTAAATTCTGTTTGTGACATACTGATGTTACTGAGATGGAATGGGTGTCTTGAGGATGAAGCTGATGCTATGAATTGTTGGGAGTATAGTAATTCCTGTTGTTTCTATTATCTTTGCAATGAGGACAATCTTGTTGAGCTTTCCGGCCGATGTTTCAGCAACGTCTGGTTTTCCATTCGCTCTCTTCTTCTGTCTCATCAGAGGGAAACTGAAGATGAATGGGTAGGGGGGGTGTGGGTGTGGGTTTGCAAAAGAACTCTTTTCTGCGATGGCTTCTCCATGACTTCTTCATGTGTCAACGCATACAAGTTCATGCGAGCTGTTCGAAGCCGTAGTCCATGAGAAACTTTGGTGGGTCTCGCGAGATTACTGCAGAATGTCCGGGCGAGAATGGCCCTTCTCTGCAATAAAGGTTTAGGATGTCTGTAGCCTACAGTGCCCCAAATTTCAGTGCTTCATCTGTCTTTATGTTTTTGTTTCCTCTAGTTTTCCTTCAACCGTTCATCGTTTCTTCTTTTCATGTTGTGCTAAATCTTCCCATCGCATTTGATTGGAGTATTCCCCATTATCAGTGAATAGATCAAGCAACGGCAGTCACAAACAACCCAGAGTTACGAATTCCACTTCAAGATTTACACAACACACACACACACACAGAGGGGATGATGCAATGTGAGTAATGGATCTCTGTTTCATGATTTCAGCCCTAAAGGCTGGATGATGGAGTCTCGGGAAAACCCAACTGGAATTCCCCCTCTGGTCCAACCCACAAAAGAACCCTTAAAATTCTGAATTTTTTTGGGTGATTTTCAGAAGCAGAGGACGGTAACAGATGAGGAGACCATGAAGCCGTAGATCAAGATTAAGAACCCGAAGTGGAGTGCCCAGTTCCTCTTGAACTTCCCCAGGTAGCTCTCTGGAGGCTCCTGGTACTGGATCTCGAACTCCTCACCATTGTCTTCGAACCCGCCGCCGCTCATCATCCTCATCTGCATCTCCCTCAGCTTCTCGGTGGCGAGGCCGAGGGTGAGCTTGTGGCACCGCCGCTGGTACTTGAAGCCGTTGATGCAGCGGAGGGTCTGTGCGACGGATACATAGAACGCGAGGCTGGCAAGGGAGACGAGGGCGATGGGGACCCAGCAGTGGCGGCACTGGAGGCGCCCCCCGCCGCTGCTGTGGGCCAGCAAGACGAGGACGAGGAAGAGGAAGAAGAGCTGAGTGAGCTTGTGGAGCTGCTTCTTCTGGAGGTCGATGGAGTGCTTCTTCTCGAGGGTCTTCTCGAAGTGGAGCTGTATTATCGTGTTAAGGGCCTGCAGGGCCGCCGTTTCCCTCGGCATCTGTTGCGGCGCTTGGTGGTTCTGCAGGTAATACTCCGCCATTGACGAGCTCCGATAGAGAGAGGAAGAGAGCTAGTAGGTCTTGAGGGACTGAGAAGAACACGGATGATTTGATTTTGGGGGGCTCTGCTGATTCAAAGGGCAATCTAAACCATCCAACGGTCAAACTGGTCGCTGATTCCGCTGAAAATGAGAGAAATGTACAAATTTCTACAATGCAATTCCAACTTAAAGCTTTCCTAATTATAAATTCATTCAACACCCAGGATTTCAACTGGAGAGCAGAGGTGCTGAACCGCATCCACTCTCCACTTAAAAGGGGATGCAAGGTGGAATGACTCGAAGTAATAATCAACCGGAGTGAATACACTCTTTGGAGTCCCTGACTTGTAAATTCCCTGTTCACAACCTCAATTCAATAGAAAGGTTAGAAGGGTCATTCAAGTGTGTCATGACAGACTGCTAAAGTACCGATCAAGTTCCTGGAAATTCCACGGCAACTCGGTGATCCAAGAGTTACCATGGACAAAGGTCATACAAGAAAACTCATCGAGGTTGCCACACGTGAAACAGTTGAGTTGACCCCCTTCATGGGATCAGATCAATGGGGTTCATGTAAGATGGACCCTTGTAACGTAAATGGTTCGTGGACACTCGGCTCTTGTCTTGGAGTGACAAACTGTACGAGGGTTGTCAGGAGCAATTTCTGAAATAGCCAAAAACCGCACAATCTGCAATCATATAACCTGTACGAATCACAATGTCAAAGGGTTACAAGACTTGATCGGTTTGCATCGAGCAGTGGGATCATCATAACAGGCTATTAGTACATGATTAGCAACAAAAAAACAAAGAAAAATGACTATCAAGCATGCCATAATTTGGCTGCAGGGGCTGCTGGGATCCATGAATAAATGAACTGCTAATGCAGAGCCAGCCTCACTGTCCAACTTGGACCAGCTAGCCGTGATATTTTACTGAATGTTGCTTTGGCAGGAAAATGACAACGCGGGGAGTTTATATAACATTACAATTGATTTTCTTGTTCCTTTTCTTTTATTGATGTGAGCATTGCTGTTGATGCTGACATCCATTGATGCAGGAAAACTTTTCACAGCTCATACAAGAAGCAAAGCCAAGTTTCCGTTGGTGGTTCTGTTCCAGCAACGTCAACTTGAGTTGTTCTACTGATTGCATTGCAGATTGAGGACCAGTCTCGAGTGTGCTAAAACGACTACCTCTTGATATTGTTTAGGTACAGTTTGCTGAAAAAACATGGAGATGGTATTTCCTTTGGATACATTATGAAAACTCAGGTTCCTGATTCTCTCTTCATCTTGCACGAGATGTGCTCATACGACCACTGTGCTTCCAATTATGAAAATTTCCTGGAACCTACTGATAGACTATCACATGGGCGCCCTTTGCAGGATGTACTGACCTTCCTTCCATCTGTTTCCATCCCTCACCATCTTTCTCGGTACCTTCCTCACATTCTGCAACTTACACTGCAGGATGTCATGGACACTCCTGGAGGGTATACGACTTCTCGTCTGCTGCTACATAAAAATTATATCACTTTTATACTTCTGTTTCTCTAATTGTATTTTTGGTTTTGATCCATTCGGGTGTGGGGGCACCTTCGTGATTGAGATGAAGCAGATTCAGGCTCTCTCGACCGCAAGCAGTGGAAGCAACAGCAAGAGGCCGAGAACCCGAAGCTAGCAGCCGCTTAGATATCTACGTCAGCGATCTTAAGCGGGACTCGGTTGTGTCGAAAATCTGAACTCTCTGATGGGGCCAAGTGCTGTCAGCCAACAAGGGTTCACTGCCGATGAAAGTGGTTCTAATTTTAACACATTTTTTCTTAAACTATGATGCTGAAGTTGAGCATTATATACTTATATTGTATATATATATATATATATATATATGAAAATTTTATCATTGTGGGAATTTCTTAATTATATTTAATTAGGTTTTTGAAAAATAAAAATCAAGTACCTCAATGAGCAGACTCAGTGAGTTAGTAATAACTCGCCCGCTGGACGCTCTTCTTCCTTCAGTCGCCTCCTGTCTTGTGCTGGGTGCTTGCGCTCGTCTCTCTGCAAAACCCTAATGACCATAGTATCCTCAAAACCTAGACTCCATTGAAACGCCGAGAAAAAGAGGATTCCGTGTTGCATCCCACAAGCATGATCAGAGCAAAGCTCTCTTCGCTCCTCTCCCCTCACCTCCTCAGACCCACAACGCCCGTCCTCACGCATTTCCCTTCCCTGCAATCTCCGCTTCATGTGAACCCTCAGGTAGGGTCACCGGTGGAAATGATGAGATCCTACAGCCTGCTGAGCTTGAATGATTTGAGGGATAAGCAGCCCAGGAAGCAGAGGAAGAGGAAAGGCCGCGGGATCGGTTCTGGACTTGGGAAGACGGCTGGTCGGGGTCACAAGGGTCAGAAGGCGAGAGGGACCATGAAGTTCGGGTTTGAGGGAGGGCAGACTCCTCTGCGTCGTCGCTTACCGAAGCGCGGGTTCAAGAACCCGTTCAGCCTCACTTTTCAGGTGAGCATGCTGTGTTTCTCGATATATCTTTTTTGGGAAATGGAATAATCTATGGATTGGATAGCTTATCAGCTGGATTTTATTGGTTTTGAAACCTGTTCTTGAACTCTGATCTTGATTGTATCGAATAGAAGTAGGTTTAAGGCTGTTTTTAGTGAGAATAAGTATACAAAGTTCTGTCATTTCAATTCCAATTCGGCTCCATTCCCAGCTCCCGTAATGCCTACTTTTGGACCCTGTCACGCTTGGAGCAAAACGAATGGAATTGCCATGTGATGTCTTTGTTTTTGGTGTGGAGATCATGTTCCTGCTATTCTTTCATCGATCTGTCAAGAGAATGGCATAAACTTTGGGTTGGGTATTATGGGATGTTGCAGTGGACGTCAAAATGTGGTCGGAGGGTTTGAACCAATTATATAGATGTTGTTTCGGGCTCGATGCTGGGAACTAGATCAGTCTTCATGGTATAGGAGAATTGCAGATTGAGTATTTCTCCCTAACAACTGTTATTAAGTTGATGAATGAGTATAGATTATAGAGAACCTCATTTTTCAAGAATATGACTCTAGAGAAGTTACAGATTCAACTGTTAATTGTGGGGTGGAACTGCTGTAAGATATTAATTTCATCTTGTTTGTTTCTATGGCATAACGAGGTAGTTTGGGCATCTTAAAGAGGGGAAAAATTATCTGAAGTCTCAAAATGGTTCTATTGAGCCTTAGTTTTAGTTGTCCATGATTTGCTAATATTCTGTTCTTCTCAAGAAGTTAGAGGTTAGTTTAGTGTGGTTATTTAGATAAAGATGCAGATGCATGTTAATCAGGTGATGTGTTGTTTGATCACTGTCCTTTCCCTTTGTTGTTTGGTGATTTGTGAAGATTATGTGTTGCAGCCAGTGGGCTTGGGAAAAATTGCGAAGCTCATAAATGCAGGGAAGATAGATTCTTCTGAACTCATAACTATGAAAACTCTCAAGGTAAAGTTGCTAAGCCGACCATTTCCTGAATCAAGGTTGAAATGTCTTGGTTTTGTTTTCATAAGTTGCTGTCTCCTTTAACAGGATGTGGGAGCAATAGGTAAGCAGATAAAAGATGGTGTTAGATTGATGGGCAGAGGAGCTGAAGAGATCCAGTGGCCCATTCATCTTGAGGTAGTTCTTGTGTCTTGGGTCTCTTCTTTCTTGCTAGACTGATACCACCTTTCTGCTCAAGTTTTAAATACTGTCTTGGTTTTCTTGTTTCCATTTGGCAAATCCCCCAAAAAAATGGTAGCAAGTGTTATGTTTGCGTTTCTGAAGATGTGTTTTTCTATTAAGGCATAAATAGTTTATGACACATTACATCCTAACAGAGAACGGAAAGAATCCTTTCATACCTAACTAAACCAATAGGAGTCCACGTCATGTATGAATGGCATATACTTCCACATTCAGAAGAGAAAACCTATCTCATTGCTTAATTTAACAGGTATCAAGGGTGACCGTGAGGGCGAAGGAAGCAGTTGAAGCTGCAGGTGGATCTGTTAGGAAAGTCTACTACAACAAGTTGGGCCTGAAAGCCCTGCTTAAGCCCGAATGGTTCGAGAAGAAAGGGAGATTGCTTCCAAAGCCTGCACGCCCACCACCAAAGCAGAGTGACAAAGTCGATAGCATAGGTCGCCTCCCCGCCCCAACAAGACCGATGCCCTTTGTAGCCATTGAGAGGGAAGCAACCCTCTCTGTCTGAGGGAAGGATCTTAATTGTTTCTTGATTTTGATTTTTCCTTTTTAAAATTGAAGTGTTGGTATCTTGTAGACATGCTTGCTTATGTTTTATTAGGATCTTTCCCTGAATTTTGTGGAATAACGTGGTACGACAGCAATAGAAAGTGTTCAACTTTCTGATGTTTCTTGTTCCGCTGTAGTCTCGCTGCAAAGAAAAGTTATCCTGCAGAGATTGCAAATGTTTGGACCTTACCTTCTTATTTTAAATCAGTAAATTCTGAGAAAGGAAAATCTTATCTTGTGTACTGTAGTAGTATATCGTCCTCAACTCAGAATCGGTCCCAAGTTTGGTTCCCATTGGTGGATTCCCACACCCTCCCCATCGTAATGGCTCATACATCTTAGAAACTTTTTGTTTTCCTTGTGCAAAACTTCCTTGAAAGATGCAAACCAGTAGGAACGTAGACGAGAGGAAGGTGAAGAGGCTTTAAATTGGGTGCCAGGAGAAATTCGCCCGGAGTTTGAAGTGGGGAATGCTATGGAGGAGGATGAAGGGGGAGCAGGAAAGTGAGAGAAGAAACTATAGCCCATGGAATTTGCAAATCTATCTGAACAGCCCAGGGCTGCATCCTCACCGAAA
This sequence comes from Sonneratia caseolaris, assembly GCA_900006705.1. Lineage (NCBI taxonomy): Eukaryota > Viridiplantae > Streptophyta > Magnoliopsida > Myrtales > Lythraceae > Sonneratia > Sonneratia caseolaris. The sequence goes on from CXYZ01002951.1 coordinate 934,686, forward strand.
GCAAAGAGGACAACCTGCGAAATTTAGCACCGCCCCTACAGGAATTCTCTGCTGCGAAAGAATGTGATTGAGGATGACAAAAGTGTTATTGGCTTCTAGATCCATTCAGCATAGTCATAGCTCGTATTCTTCACCTGCTCCCTTGGTATGGCAGGAAGACAAACACCACGAGAACGTGTTTTGACCTAAAAGAGCTCTTAACTTGTAATTGGGCGACAGCCCCATAGGTTTTATAATCAAATATTGGACAACGAAGCATCAAGCTTTTCACGGTCATGGAAACAGTTTAGAAAATGCAGTCAACTACTAGATGGGAAGGCCCTTTGCGATTCAAAGTGACTATCAGAGTATGGCCGTTCAGAATCCCTTCTTGCTATTCATCTTTTAGCACGGTGTGAACATCGATCTTCCCTTATCAAATGATGAAGAATCAAGGTAGTGCTTTCTAGCCAGCTTCGTTATCTGAAATCGAATGAAACTTCTCATGAGTGTCTTAAACGGCACATTCCACATGCCACCAGCAGGAGATTCCCGATCTCTTCACCATAGCCCCTCGTTTTATATGTTGACCATGATTAATTTTGCTTCATGGAGTCCTCATGGAATTCATGATACAGCTAATGGAACAATCCAAAAAAACTGCTTGAGCAAGACATGAGCGCCGAATTCAGTCGGTTACCATCTTGACCAACTCAGAAATGAGCGCCCAGTCATTCTTTTTATGTTATCATTAACACAGGAAGCCATTTAATCTTAATGATGAAGTCACAGCATCACCCTCGACCCAAAGGTAGCCATAAGGGGGAAAAAAAGACGAAATTGCCAGAAGGACCTCGGTGAACCTAATGACGATCAATTTCAGGCCCGCTCGCCCCTAATCCGTCGAGCGAGCTGGACATCCTTGGGCATGATGGTGACCCTCTTGGCGTGGATGGCGCACAGGTTGGTGTCCTCAAAGAGACCCACGAGGTACGCCTCTGCTGCCTCCTGAAGCGCCGACACCGCGCTGCTCTGGAACCTCAGGTCCGTCTTGAAGTCCTGGGCGATCTCCCTCACCAGCCTCTGGAACGGAAGCTTTCGGATCAGCAGCTCCGTGCTCTTCTGGTACTTCCTGATCTCCCTGAGGGCCACCGTGCCGGGCCTGAAGCGATGCGGCTTCTTCACGCCACCCGTCGCCGGCGCCGACTTGCGGGCGGCCTTGGTGGCCAGCTGCTTCCTCGGGGCCTTGCCTCCAGTGGACTTCCGGGCAGTCTGCTTGGTACGGGCCATTCTCGCGCACGGAGAGAAGGAAACAGAGACTTGAGGTGGATTTCGATGACTTTGAGCGGTTCTGGTGAACTCACTTTCTAGGGTTTATATAGAGAGTGAGTGATTTTGATGTTGCGGAGGGAAGAGGGATGGAGATGGAATTTAATTTTTTTCAGCCATGGCGGGAAAACAGCATTGAGCTTCGATTTGATTCGAGTGCTGAGAGGACGGTGCAGATTGAGGTTATGCACGCGGATTGCCAGCGTGGACGGACGATGGAAAGCTGCACGTGGGTTTGCTCTTGAGGCATTTATATAATTTCTGAAAGGTGAAAACGGAACGGCGGTACAGTACAACACAAATGGTACGACGAGGACCATCATACTGACTCTTTAGGGCAGAGGAATCTTTTCACGTGCACCTAAAAATTTATGACCATCGCCAATACAGAGATATCGAGCCATAATTGCCCTTTTAATCATTAATTTATTTCAATTATGCGACACTAGACACAACAGCAATAGAATGTGGTGTGTAGAAGGAATATTAGTAACAGTTTGAGTTGGGTAAATCGCGGACCAATATCTCTGACTTGGCATTGCTTCCCTCTCATGGGCTTTCCGTTGCGAGGAGAGGGAGTGCCGCTGAATTGCCAGATATTTAAATTTTGATAACGGTAAGTTAAATAGATGGTCACCCTCTTCACATTTCATTTAAAGTGATTCCAGTGTTTGTAAGTCCGAGGTGCAAATGGGTAAGAAGAGAGCAGTATTTGATCTCGCTCCAGTCTTTTGGACGAGGAAACCTGTATGCTGCTGATACTCACCATTTGATACTCATTAACCCACGTCTATCTCTTAAAAAAAAATTGATTCATCAATCCGATTCACCATAAGATGTACCCTGGTGAGAGAATTCACCCCTATCCTATCCAGGGTAGACGGGAAGCTACCCGCTGCAACTGAGTCTGACTCTGAGTCTGACCTGACCCGACCCAACATTCTGAACCCCGCCATCCACAGCACAACAAAAGCCTAAATTTATCGTACCTAAAAAACACAATATATACCAAAAAGAGAGAGAGAGAGAGAGAGAGAGAGAGAGAGAATTTCCCCAAGCCGAAAATGACCAAAGAGGGAGTAAGAGGTTTCTAATTCTCACGGTAACCTCCTAAGATTTACTATGCCACATAATCAATAATTCTGGGAGTGGAAATATGACCTGTAAAAATAACGGAAATCATACATCTTAATTGAAGAAAATGTAAAAAATAAAAAAAATCACAATCGAAGAATCACCCGCTACAAGCATTCCCTCCATAGAAAACCCACTAGATCAAATGCACGCGGAAAAAAATACTACAAATACCCAATTGTATAAGCCCACTGATCCGGATATAGAGAAAACTTGAAACAAGAGTTTTTTGTTTCTCATATAACAATGTAGAGTCGCAGCGAAAAACAAGCATAGAAGAGCTACAGTCATATATTCTTCGGGACTCAGAGCCTGCCCTCCTTCATTTGGCCAGATAATCAATCACAGTTCACGACGCTCATCACATCTTCAACTATGCTTCAAGAGTTTAGAAACACATTATACAGAGGCAGCAATCCAATGCAAACAACTTAACTCACCATCAGAAAACTTGTCCTGGGTTTAGAAGCACTTCCTATGGACAATTGAGGGACCCGACTCATCGTACTCGCCCTTGGAAATCCACATCTGAATATAGATCATAAAACATGGTCATGTTCTATCCATGTGATGGTAACCATGCATAATAGCCAAAATGGAGAAACTAGTGAAAACAAAATGCTAACAATAGTAATATGATAACCGAGAGATGGAAGATTTACCTGTTGGAAGGTGCTGAGGGACGCAAGGATAGATCCTCCAATCCAGACACTGTACTTTCTCTCCGGTGGTGCAACCACCTTGATCTTCATGCTGCTTGGGGCAAGGGCAGTGATCTCCTTGCTCATCCTGTCAGCAATACCAGGGAACATGGTCGACCCACCACTAAGAACAATATTACCATAGAGATCCTTTCTGATATCCACATCACACTTCATTATGGAGTTGTAGGTCGTCTCATGGATTCCAGCAGCTTCCATGCCAATCAAGGAGGGCTGGAAGAGGACCTCAGGGCAGCGGAACCTCTCAGCACCAATGGTTATTACCTGCCCATCTGGCAGCTCGTAGTTTTTCTCAACAGATGAGCTACTCTTAGCAGTCTCAAGCTCCTGCTCATAGTCAAGGGCAACATATGCAAGCTTCTCCTTCATATCACGGACAATTTCCCGTTCAGCAGTTGTGGTGAACATATAACCCCTCTCAGTAAGGATCTTCATCAAAGCATCAGTAAGATCACGGCCAGCGAGGTCAAGACGGAGTATAGCATGGGGCAGAGCATAACCCTCATAAATTGGGACAGTGTGACTCACACCATCACCAGAATCCAGCACAATACCTGTTGTATCAATGCCCAATAACTATTGGAAATCATTTTTCATCAGCGGAGGTAATAATTGGAAGAGATTCGGTGTGTACCTGTTGTACGACCACTGGCATACAGTGAAAGAACAGCCTGAATGGCAACATACATTGCAGGCACATTGAAAGTCTCAAACATAATCTGCGTCATCTTCTCTCTGTTGGCCTTCGGATTGAGAGGAGCTTCCGTGAGAAGAACTGGGTGCTCCTCTGGGGCAACACGGAGCTCATTGTAGAAAGTGTGATGCCAGATCTTTTCCATGTCATCCCAATTGCTAACAATGCCGTGCTCAATGGGATACTTCAAGGTGAGGATACCTCTCTTAGATTGAGCTTCATCGCCAACATAAGCATCCTTTTGACCCATACCAACCATGACACCAGTGTGCCTAGGTCGGCCAACAATACTAGGGAATACAGCCCTGGGAGCATCATCTCCAGCAAATCCAGCCTGTACCACAAATTTTCCAATGAAACACCTCACATTTGAAACATTAGCATGCAATGGTCATTTCCCATTTATAGAATGTTCCAAAGGGATCAACTAACCTTCACCATTCCGGTACCATTGTCACAGACAAGTGGCTGAATATCCTCTGCATCAGCCATTTTTTACAAGAATAAACCTGAAATACTGTTGCAGAAACTAAGTTAATTCAGCTGACAGTCGCTTGCAACTTAGACAAGACAGAGAAGTTTCATAGAGCCTCAGTCACCAAATGTAGATTTATTTCCTTAAAGTGAAGTGCCAAAATTTGTTTCTCGACACTACAGTTAATTAAGCATTTGAAAAATTGCAAGGATTTTCAAATAAAAGGGTTGCTGCTAGCTTGCTCAGAGCATGTAACTGGAAAAAGATCTCTGAAACTTTATTTAGGAGGATTCTTCAACTGGTCTCCAGTTTCAGAGTACTACAAGGTGTATCCAAGCTTTATTTTATGCAGAAAGCATATTTATAAAACAGTAAACAATCATCAAAATTCAGTTTAATGCAAGATCTAAATAATTATACAAAAATGAAAAGGTATTTAAAATATAATCCAGAGAGAGGTCCTGCAGATATATGTGGCATTAAGATGAAGACGAACAGATCAAATTCAAAGAGCAAATAAAACGCTTAGTTTAAGGGCCAGATGCGGGCTCAGCATGTACAACTGGAGCGTCGGATCACGGCGGCCGATCAGCTAAATCGTAAAACCAGATATAAGTCGTCAACAATCGGAAGAGCAACACACGTAAGGATCGTTCTCATTTCTCGCTCAGACGATCAGAAAACATATGGAAAACCCAACAGTTCCAGCATATTTCACAATACAGCCGACGCTGCTCCTAATCGCACCATAACGGAAGCGATCTGCTAGAAATCGAAGCAATTTGCAGCAGAAACAGGCAGAGAGCAATTCAAAATCCCTGGCGCCGATCTACATCAATTGAAAAAGGACGAAATGAAGGAGAGAGGCGCAGATCGGAGCTTACGGCGACGGAGAAGAGGAGACGAGAGGCGTCAGGGATCGCGCAGGAGCCAACCTCCGAAGATGACGGCTCCGATCTTCCGAATCCTCTCTCCTTCTCCGCGGCCGAGAGGGGAGTTGGCTGAGCTAGAAATAACGAGGAGTGAAGCGAAGGGTTTGGACTATATATGGTTGGAGAGAGGATGAGGGGAGGCAGGGAAATGCAGATGACATTGCTACCAAATTACGAATTTGTGGGGGGAAGGGAATCATACCGCGAGAGAAGATGGGGTGATCTGTATGATAGCCAGATGTTGCCACGTGGAATGGGTTGATATTCGGGTCGGGTCAATTCCTTTAGCTGGTACATTTATGCAGAAATTTTCAATTTTTCAACAAAATCCCCTAAAAATAGAGAATTGTTGAAGGCATGTTTACCCAAAAAATTTCTTTTGCCCAATTTTCATGATTATATATAGTTTGACTAAATTCTCTTCTTAGGTTTCCACTCTTTCATTAGGTTAATATATCCTTTTTAACTTAACACATTAGTAAGTATAATTTCACTTAAAAAAAAAATTTTAACTATCCAGATGGTACGTGGCCGTAGCGCAAGCGACATTTGTCCGTGCGGCCCCACTGATTCATATGGAATAGCTGTTTTTTTTGGGTATATATTTATTATTATAATTTTTAATTACTTCAAATTCAAATGTAATTTTAATGTGCCCATCAATGGTTAAACCTTATCAATGATAATCTATTTGTTTATTAATAAATTTAAATATAAAATCCAATTATTAAAAATATTGAATCACTCCAAACCATTCATATTAAATTTAATAAGATTTAAATCTTATAATTATTTTCATTATACAAGGTACAATGGTCACAAATTTAATCCAAGATCGATATGGTTGCCTTTTAAAATTTTGAATATCATTGGTGGAACTAGAAGAGATCCAATAACAAAACAATCTCCAAAAATCGATTTTCCAAATTCCAAAAGTAGAGCTTAAAATTGGGACCACGTTTGGGGCCCATGACAATTTCAAAAAATTTCAATATTTTGTCCTTTGGGGAAGGGATCTGGTGATCGCGGGAGAACATTCAAGCTGTGGACTCCAAACCGAACGTTTGTGGTTCCGAAAGACCGAGAGCAGCCAATGCCGAAAATCCGATACGGAAGAAAACTCTGTACTTGGCTCAGGACAACATTCACGGATGTGAGAATATCCTCGCTTCCGTCCACGATTGGCACTAGCCGATATGCTTTCAGGTCTCCTTCTTCCACAAGTTCTCATGGTTGAGAACGTCCAATATATTTCCTTCCATTATTTTGGCCAGAAAATGGATTTAATTGTATTACTGCCATTAGTCAAAAGGCTCCTCAGGAGGAGAATCACTAAGTCACATCCCCTAGCTTTGATCAGGCTGATCCTAGTACTCCATACGTTAGCCCCAGTAAGTCGGAAATCCATGATTTAAAGAGCCTTAGGACTGATAAAATTTTATCGTCACTTGACCAGCTCAACTACAAATCAGCCCAAGACCATTGAAAGTCTAAACTCCAGTGGTTCATACAAAACTGAATTTCTGATGAGATGATAATTCGGGGAGGTAACTTTCGGCTGGAGGAAACATACGAAACATCAAGAAGGACAAAAACAAAACAAATCACAATTAAATCTTTTACTACAAACATCCTCCTAGAAAATAGAAACAAAAAAAAAGAAACCCCACAAGATGATGCTGGGCAAAAGGACTCCAGAACAAACACTATGATTGTCTGCCCAACAAGAAAAAAGAGAGGACAAATTACAAGCTTTCTGCTTCTTATACAGAGGATCATTGAGAAGGCGAATCACAGAGGAGAGCTATCAGTGTGTAGTACATTTCATGGAGCTCAGATCATACCCTCCTCCACTTCACTTGACCCAGCAATCTCAACTCTCGATGGCTCATACCCTCATAAATAGTACTCGAGAATTCATATAACACAAGTAGGAAAAACCAACTTAAGCAGAGAACTAACCACCTGAAAACTTGTTCTTCACTTAGAAGCACTTCCTGTGGACAATCGATGGACCTGATTCGTCATATTCACCCTTGGAGATCCACATCTGACATCAATCACAAAGTACAAAAATTTTTACACAATGAGTGTATTCTGCATTGACAACAATAAAATACCATGCCAATAAGGAAACAGGGTGATCCGGAAATGAACTTGCACAAAGGTAGAAATCCCACCTGCTGGAAGGTACTGAGCGATGCAAGGATAGATCCTCCAATCCAGACACTGTACTTTCTCTCAGGCGGGGCCACCACCTTGATCTTCATGCTGCTTGGGGCAAGAGCAGTGATCTCCTTGCTCATCCTGTCAGCAATACCAGGAAACATGGTCGATCCACCACTTAGAACAATGTTACCATAGAGATCCTTCCTGATATCCACATCACACTTCATTATGGAGTTGTAGGTTGTCTCATGGATTCCAGCAGCTTCCATGCCAATCAAAGAAGGCTGGAAGAGGACCTCAGGACAGCGGAACCTCTCAGCACCAATGGTGATTACTTGCCCATCAGGCAGCTCATAGTTTTTCTCAACAGATGAGCTGCTCTTAGCAGTCTCAAGCTCCTGTTCATAGTCAAGGGCAACATATGCAAGCTTCTCCTTCATGTCACGGACAATTTCCCGTTCAGCAGTTGTCGTGAACATGTAACCCCTCTCCGTGAGAATCTTCATCAAAGCATCAGTAAGATCACGACCAGCAAGGTCAAGACGGAGGATAGCATGGGGAAGAGCATAACCCTCATAAATTGGGACGGTGTGACTCACACCATCACCAGAATCCAGCACAATACCTGTTTTATCAAAAAGCCCAGATAAACATTAGAAATCAACATTCATCAGAGACAGTGAAAAATTGGAAGAGACTTTGTGCGTACCAGTTGTACGACCACTGGCATAGAGGGAAAGAACAGCCTGAATGGCAACATACATGGCGGGCACATTGAAAGTCTCAAACATAATTTGAGTCATCTTCTCTCTGTTGGCCTTTGGGTTGAGAGGAGCTTCTGTGAGAAGAACAGGGTGCTCTTCCGGGGCAACACGGAGCTCGTTGTAGAAAGTGTGATGCCAGATCTTTTCCATGTCATCCCAATTGCTAACAATACCGTGCTCAATGGGATACTTCAAAGTGAGGATACCTCTCTTAGATTGGGCTTCATCACCAACATAAGCATCCTTCTGACCCATACCAACCATAACACCAGTGTGCCTAGGCCGGCCAACAATACTAGGAAAGACTGCCCTGGGAGCATCATCTCCAGCAAATCCAGCCTGTACCATGAATTTTCCAATGAAACCGCTCAATTTAGAAATATTAGCAAACTATGATCATTTCCCATTCATACAATGTTCAAAACAGATCGACTAACCTTCACCATTCCAGTACCATTGTCACAGACGAGGGGCTGAATATCCTCTGCGTCAGCCATTTTCTACAAGAATAAACCTGAAATACTGTTGCACAAAGTGAGCTGATTAAGCTGAATGAATCTTGCAACTTGGGCAAGACAGAGAATTTCATAAAACTACTCTCGCTATACGTGTTTATCTCCCTATTATTAAGTTCCCAAATAACAAATTCGTTTCTCACGATTACAATTAATCAAGCGTTTGTTGAAATTTTCCAAAGATTTTCATATAGAAGGGTCTGTTGCTTGTTTGCTCAAATCATGCAACAGAAAAACGGTCTCAGAAACTTCGGTTAGGAGGATTCCACTAATTTGCTTAGAAGTAACTAGTTTCCAGTACTATACGAAGTATTCAAGTTTCATATTATAGAAAACCGTAGATCACAAAACTCTAAGCAACCACCAGAATTCAGGTTAATGCAAGATGTAAAATAATCATTAAAAAAATCGAAAGGTATTTAAATATAAGCCAGAGAAATGAGAGCCAGCCGATATATGTGGCATTAAGATGCGTAAGAACAGACGGAATCCATACAGCAAATAAAACAGGTTGAGCATGTACAGCTGAAGCGTCAGATCACGGCGATTTATCAGTTAAATCGCAAAATGAAACCTTTCAGAAGAGTAACGCACAGAAAGATCGGTGTCATTTCCAGCTCAGAAGATCAGAAAACATAGAAAAAAAACACAACACCTCCAACGCATTGCAAAATTCAGCCGATGACTCATCCAATCAACCATAAGGGAACCGATCTACAAGAAATCGAAGTGAGTTGCAGCATAAACAGGCAGAGAGCAACTCAAAATCCACGGAGCCGATCTACAACAAATTAAAAAGGACGATATAGAGGAGAGAGGCACAGATCGGAGCTTACAGCGACGGAGAAGAGGAGACGAGAGGCGTCAGGGATCACGCAGGAGCCAACCTCCGAAGACGACAGCTCCAATCTTCCGAATTCTCTCCCCTTCTCTTCTTCGCGGCCGAGAGAGAGTGACCAATGACGACAAGCAAAAATGGAGGGTTTGGACCATATATATATATATATATATATAGCGGGAGGCTGAGAGTGGGGGGCTGTGAAATGCAAATGAAATTGCCCCCAAATTAAGAAATTAGGATTTCGCGTTTAAGAGAGATGGAGGAGGAAATCATGCCACCACGAGAAAAGATGGGGGTGACCTGTCTGACAGCCTTTCCTCGTCCCCCCCGTCGCGATCTCCGCCGTCGGATTTGTCTACCCAGATGTCGGGCCACGCTTAATGGGCGGCTGATATCCATTAGGGGCTTTCTAAAAAAAACTCAAACGAACCGAACCAAATTTTAAAACCGTAATTCAAATAGTTTGAACCGGTTCCTTAAATTGTGTGTGTGTGTGTGGTTGTTTTTAGTGAATAGGAGGCTCAAATAAGTCTTCGATATGATTGGCTTAGCAATTATGAGTAATCGAGCCAAACCAAACCAAACCAAACTAATACATTTATTACATCATAGTGATAATGGGATAGAATAATCTTGAAATTTGGCAATACTCCAACGCACGTCCAAGATTTATCCGATTTACTCTTTCAAAATTCGAATATTATAGGTGGGTGGAGAGACCAACGGGGCCACAGCCGTCTCGAAATTCCAAAAAAAGAAAAAAAAAGTCCCCGAAAGTTGAGTTTTGAAATTCATCATATGGGGCCCGAAGGACAAAAAATTCATAAATTGGGACCACATTGGAGCCCATCCCAATTTCAAAACTTCAATCCTTTGTCGTTAGCGGACATGGTCTCCAAGTTCCTCGATAATAGTTTTCTCGGTCGAAAGCGACTCAAATATGAGACTACACTTATGGCGTGCCCCGACATGATCACCAAGAATCCGAGTTCAAGCGAGAGCGTGTCGCACCATCCTTGCTCCAGGAACACCCAATGATATCAAATATGAATCTTAATATGGTTTGATACTTTTTTATTTGTAAATAAAAAAAATTGATAAAATTTGATTCAAATTTGAATTATTGGAGAATGTAATCGTTGATAAGGCTGAAGATGAGAGGACGTGTCGGCCCAAGCTGAGAGGAAAACCCGTTTCGCCCATGGAGAGAGATGAGCTCAATCAAGGACGATGAAGCTACGAATCTAATTCTCTCGGAAAAGGATCTCTCCGAGAGGCCTTGCCTGCGGCCCATTTTCGTCCTTTGACTCTCTTCTGCGTCGATGTGATGGATCAGATGTAATGATGAATTACCGCGTACTTAAATCGTACTCTCACTGTATGTAGTTTAATTAGAGTGCATTGATACGGCCATTAAATTATAATGCATCTGGACGGTATTATTTATTAAAAGATAAAATTATTATAACTTAACATCTCTTCTCATTTTATTAACGATGCATTATTCACCGTCGTCTGTACGACCCATATATCAACCATTGGGTATTGCCAGATGCATTCATCCGTGCAATAAAATTGTCTAATTATCGGTTTCCCCTTTTTTTTTTGGTGGAGGAAAGAAGAGCTGGACCTTATCGTCGCCTCGATGATTGGACTTGAGCACACTGATCGTCCGGTTAACGCTAATCATGCCCGCTTGTATGGTCTTATGCGCTCTGTATCTTTGTGCTTTTTAAAAGCTCTCCTCCCACTTTCTGGATTTTCGAGGTGTGGAAAATCAAGGCATTAATTTACGTTAAATAATGGTCTTCACAAAAATCTCATGTTACTTACGTCAGTGGAGGGGATTCAAAGGCAACGGAAGATGACGCGAAGCAGCAACTGTGAAGGTCGAGATGTTGAGTTTGGTGGGGGGCGAAATTAGAAAAAAATAAATAAATTTAAAAGCATTGGATAGATGAGATTAAGAAAATAATTCAAGAAAAAGTTGGTTAAAATTTTCTAATAATATCAAGTATATATTGATATAAATATAATGAGAATAAATTTTAAAATGATATATCTAGATCAAATTTTCTAATGCAGATAAAAATAAAAATCTAGGGAGAAAAAAAATATATGTAACTGTCAATCAGAAATTATTAATTGAGGCAACAATGAGTGCTTTCTAGCTATATGAATAATACAAAAAGAATATTAGAAAATGATGTTAATATCATAGTTTTAAAAATTGAACCGGATAAGTTGGTTTGATTGATTCAATCGAGAACCGACTATTCACTCGATACAGTTACTATAAAAAAAAACATAATTTTACTTTTAATTAGGTCAATTCCGATTGAACAAGTGAATCACTAGTCCGACCAATGAATATAATTGAATCAATAAGAAAAATCAGCTGAGTTAAAATAAAAAAATAAAACTTATTATAATATACATATTTTATTTTATTAAATTTATATTTATATTTTATGTTAATTTTTAATATAATAATTATATTTAAATTATAATATTATATATTAAATATGCGGCTCAACACATTAAACAAACACTTATTCGACCCATAAACGCATACTTATACCGCTTTCTAATGCAATCTAATTTTAAAAATTATGGTTAATATAAATAAAAAGCTAAATATGATAATTTAATAAAAGATAAATGAAATTAGTAAAAAAAATTTCCCCCTCAATAGAATCCCAAATCAGTCCAACTCATGCTCGTATTTTACGTATCCTAACTCAAAGCTCGCCAAATTGGAGCTTTTCCCGAGCTGCGACTTCATGATTACGATTCGGACATAATCATTTTTTTTTTTACTATTATTACCTTTTGAATTATTATTTTTATATTAAAAAATTAATATTAAAAAAAGTCCTAATTCAAATTGAATAAATTTATTAAGAAGATAAAACTTTTTAATGTAAATTTTTTTATTTATGAGAATGTGATGTATTAAATTTTGCAAATTTTATAATTTTAAGGCCTTCATAAGGTAAATTGTGAAACCTTTGGTCGATTAAGCTTCCTTTCCACCTGGTACGATGAACAGGTTGAGTCTGGTCCATAAAGCTCCAATATTCTACATTTACTTTTTACTATTAACCTCACTGAATTTTAAAACCAGATTAGCCACAAAATTCTTGAATTTTTTTCACTTTTATCTTTTCACTTTTTTTTTAAATTTGTATTATTTTTAAAAAATAATTCATGCGCATCTACATTTTTAAAATGTAATTTACTTCCTCAATTAAATATAATATAATGGAACGATATCGGGAGAGATAAATGTGGTAGACCATAGGCCTTACATGCTTTACTGATACGAGCAACCCGACTGATTGCAGAGATGAACAACTTATTTACGGGCTTGGAGAAACTGATCCATTGAGGCAATTATATGAAATGAGAATCATACGGATACCATAAACTTTCGCATGCACTACTAGCCGACCCATTTGATCGATACGATCATAATATTCTATTGCCTAACATATATAAATAATATATCTAATACAGAATCTAAAACTATTTTCCAGATAATTACGGCAGGAAAAAGATAATGACGATGATTAGCAATAATACCAATAACAGTACCAACAGCATCTTAATAATGACGATGACAATAATTTTTTTTTCATTTTAAGTTAGTTAATGATATGTTTTTCCTTTTTTTAGTGTTAAAAACACAAAATCCTTCACATTCCATCAAAATAAAATAGAAATTTGAATTTATAATTTTATTTGAGAATATTAATTGATAAATTGGGAGTCCATAGGGAAACTAAGATTGGGTATACATACATAAACACTAAGAATCCGTAGCATTATTTTTACTGCTTGATAATATTTATTTATTAAAGTTCAAAAAAGAAATAATAATAATAACCGTAGAAATAATAAAAGCGACATGGAAATTTTTATTTTATTTTATCAAATCTAAATATATCAATATGCTTATTATTATTTATTGCACTGTACAAGTTGTATGCTAGTTTATATATATACACGTGTATCTGTGTATGTGTCGACTCTCTCGGTTAGGGTTAGTGGTTCATCAATAGGCTTACCTTCCCGTTCTTGAGTAGATTCTTTGTCTTTTCCTTTTATATATAAATTAACTGATATTAATAAATTATTAGATTTTAATTAATTTAGTCTAAGTTGAATAAGCTTGTTTATAAGTTAAATCTCTCGATATAAAATTTTTAATTTACAATATTTGAATCTATACTTTATTTAAGGGAAAAAATGCCAAAATATCACATATTGGTCTATATCTATCTTTAACATTATACCACGTGAAATCACATGCTCCACTCAATACTAAAAAATTCATATGATTTTGATTAACTTGGGTTCGAGCACATATGATTAGTTTGGTAAAATAGTAAAACTCTCGTAATTGTAAATTTTATTTCCATTTAAAAGCCGTGTGTGGGTTTTATTTATGGGAAACGAGTATCCCATGCTGGTTCGAAGACCTGATTTGGTCTCCCTGTTGATAAATGTCGACACGTGAGAAGCTGTATAGAATGAAGAGATCATGCAACATTATAATCTTTGTGTTTGTCAAATGTGTACATGTCTTTCCATTCCACGAGTAAAGAGTCATCATTCTGAGAATTGCTCAATTAACACCCATCAATAATTGATTTCCTACTATTCAATTTATAATGTCGTCACGTGCACGACCGACCATATAATTTCCATGCCTCTCCTTTTCGGGCCAGTTGTACGATTCTTCACTGAGCAGAGCAAAATATTTTAAGAAATTAAAGGGAATAAAAAGGATGCATTTAGACATTCGGGTACGTTTAAGGAAAAGACTAGTAAAGTTGTGAAAGATGAAATGATTATATATATGTGTGTGTACGTGTATATTTCTGCATACGAATCGAGGGTACTATAATCTATTTGCCCGATGGAGGAGGAGGAGGAGTTGAGTACAATGATAACATATAGACCTAATACAACAGCACTTGTCTTGCCAAGAAACTTACAAAAAACTGCACTTCGATTGATTGCCTCGGGAGCACTTCAGAGGCCAAAAAACGAGAAAGCTGGATGTGAGGGGGAAAGGAAAAACCACTAATTATAATAAGATCGATGGAACCATCAGTAGTCATCACCTTCTGTTAAAAGAATTCTGTAAGGCCTAACTGCTGGTGACATTTAGATCTTCACATTGTCTCTTCACGGCGGTGAAGAGGAGGGATGTGTTCTGCTCCGGGTCTCCAAGCCGATGCCGTTGTGCTTCCTTGAAGGTCCCGAGTAAGGAAATGGCAGCCCTCTGGGCAGGAGGTCGAGGAATCGGCTAGGGTTTTGAGGATTGGTGCTGTTGTTGATGGGCGGGCTCTTGACTTTGAAGACGTGGCTGTTTCTCGTGGCTCTCGACCCATGGCACTGCCCGAGGACGAGGACCAAGATAGCCCACCCAAGGAGCTGGGTTTGCTGATGCCTCCTGGAGGAACCCATTTAACCCGGTCGGACAGACAAAGCTGTGAAAACAGATATTCCTTTTTCCCTTCCCCTCTATATCCTTCTGCTGAATCTGTGACGGGGGAGACTGGGATAAAAGGGGTGAAAGAAGATGAAAAGATTGTGAATGGCTAGGCAAGGACGCTCAGGTTTTGGGCAAAAAACTTAAGGTAGAAGAGGGAGACGTGGGAGGCAGATGAGCTGCTTCTGCAAATGGGAAGACCTTGTTCAATCTGAATCCTGAAATCGAGGATGGAGGAAATCTGGAGAGGGTCCTTTCCTTTGTTAGCTATGAGCGCCACGAAAGCGTGCAGGACTTGACATGACAAGGAGAGAGACGGAAAAGACAGAAAGCAACTTGTCTCTCTGTCAAATCAAAGGTCATGAAAATCAGGAAACTTTTTTTTAGATACATAATAAAGCGTCTAAACTGAAAAAATTTTAGCTGAATTTATGAAGTCTTCTTCACCATTTATTAGTTGAGAATACTGATATCTGTTGGGATAAAATTACTTATTATTTTCAGAAAATTTAAAATTAAATTACGAGAAATAAGTCTAAAAAGCTATAAGAATTATTATATTCATCATTACAGTTATTATATTGTCTAAAATTCGGCAAATTGGACTGACGAACCTAGCTAGCTAGCATGTGATTGAGAGCTTGTGTAGTCCTACACCCAATGTTCCTACATATATAAATTCCCCACTTAAAAATAGGGTTGAAATTTTGAATTTATGTAAACTTAATTTTCTAAGTACAATTCGATAAAGGGTCCGGGAAGGGCTATGCTTACAGAGAAATATACACAGCACATTTATACATATTCACATATATGTTGATTTGGACCTACCTAATATCAGGGAACAGATCCTCATAAATTATTATTTTTCATAGAAAACTATTTTTAGGGTTTGATATTCCCTTATGGGTTGGGTTCACCTCAGTCCCTTAACTTTTGGGGGCTGTCCTTGCATTGAACCAGCAGACTCTGCACTGTCACTTCATCCCCCACAGTGACTGAGTAAATCCCCACACACACACACACACACACACACACATATATATATATATTATACACACATTTTTTTTTTGTCTCCCTTCCTTTCCATCTAAATAATTTCAATTATCATCTCTCTCTTTTTTCTGGAATTTTCCCATTAGATTCGAATATTGGATCAACTCGAGCTTCTCAATCGTATATGTGTATTTCACATATACATATACATCGACGATATTTTCGTGCCCGTGGAGCGGTGTCCTCATCTTGGCTAAAAAAGCATTGATGGCAGAGGCTTCGATCTTTCTTCGTTCCAATGATGACGTGTGTGTGTAAACCATTTTTGTCCCATGGAGAAATGCATGGACAAGGAATGGGCAGAAGGGAAGGGAGCCGATGCCGCCATGGCACCATTGGGATCTGCCTCTGGATGGTCCTATGCACCGGTTGACTGAACGAGGCATGCAAGCAGGTGGTGAACGGTGAATTCGTAAACCTTTTAACAGGCAATGTTGACGTAAAGAAACATAACGTAGTACGCATGCAATCAATCATAGAACTGTGCATCTGCAGATGTACGTCTAGAATAAATTTTGAATTTGGTTATTATTAGATAATTTAGAAGAGAGATAAGTGTATATTTTAATATTTAATTCATCATATCTTAGAATTTTTAATTTTATTTTTTTTTGACATAATATTCAATTTCATAACACTAGATTAATTAAATACTCGTATCCTTTAAAACAATTTTCGATGAAAACTTCAAATTATATTATATAGGAAAAGCTTTTAGGGTACCATTAGTAAAACACTTACCAAATTTACAACTTCACAGTTAGACTATAAACCCTAGTGAAATTTCACCGTAATTTAGATATTCTCCGTAATTCCACAGTATTAGAATTAATGAAACCGTGGCGTGGCACATGACAAGACAATTGCACTCATTGAGCTTCAATTCTTTTCTTTAGAAAAATTGGCTATGATAATCAATTATGAGCCAAGCCTGTCGAAGAATCCAAAGTTCTTCACACTCTTTCAGCACAGTGAGATGAGTCATTTACACGGCATGAAATCTATACACAAGAATTTCTCACGTTAAATTCGAGCTAATTAATCCGTGAAACAATGGAAAGTGAGAACTGAGCATAGATCAGGTATCATCTTTGACGTATAATTTACAGTTTTAATATAGGATTAGTCCCATTGGGAGAAGGCTCAGGGGTGCAATTGCAATTATGGCAGAAGTTCGAGGACGACAAATTCATCTGGGAGATTACCATGGGTTGGGTGGTGAAGCAGATATCGCCCCGGGGAAAAAACAAATTGCTAACTGCACACCACTCACTAATGGGCCTACTGGTACTGGGCTCCAATAGCTCCCGCACAGTGAAGTCAACACATGATCTTCCACCGAGGAAACCACGAAAATAACATCTTCTACCTAGTTCAACAATTCGGTGTAAGCTGATAATTTGGCGGTAGTATGAACACTCGCAGAGCAGTTCCAGCAGTTGAATTACAGAGTTATGCGACGATAACTGTGAGATCGGCTGATCCATTGAATCCTTCGGAATGTGTAAATCGATCAAAACTAAGTCTCTGTTACTCGCACTGAAAGTGTGATTGATGGTAGAATAGAAGACGGGGCGGCAGGCTGCTGAAGTAGCTGTCCGAAGCGCGGTCGTTGGCTCCTGGTGGGAGGGAATTGCATTGAAGAGTCGCCTCCTATTCTAGGTGGGCTCTGTCTCCCTCCCTCCCCCCTCAGCACGCAGACTGTCTTTGCCTGGTCTCTCCTTCTTCCTCATTCCTCCCTCACCCTTCTCTTTCCGTAATTCTCTACTCAAATTCAATTCAATTGCTTTTCTCCCCCGTCCCAAAATATGGCAAGTTTAATCTATGCACGATATTCAGCTGTTTAGTGGGGGCATCATCTATCCAATTGCAAAGCTTCCTATGTCAATACTCTCTTGTTCGGTTAGAAGGAATATGGGTAATACGAGCTTGGACGATGTGGTAGAGAAGGGATAAAACTGAATCCATGTACGGCCTCAGCTAGTTTTTGGATGTCATATGGTCAAACAAAAATGCATTATTGAGATTTGAATTGATCAAATCTCGGTCCTTTTAGCAAAACTTCAGGTCTGTTGAAAGTAAATTTTGCTCAAATATGGCCTTTCGAGATTCCAAATTGTTGCCATCTTCGACCGTGCGAATTTACTGCTCCGGATCCAATCAACCCTCAACTGCTTCTTCCTTTACCTCCGAAAATTTCATCTTCTAAATAAAATTTCCCTCTTGCTGGGGCAATTAGCAGTGATTTGACTTCCTGACCATGAAGGAGGAACAGAGGATTGAAGAACTATCTCTCTCTTCCTCTCTGCCTCTTTCCCCTCCATGCGCGGAAGACAATGACAACAACGTCTTGTTTCACGAGCCGGCGACGATCGGGCCTGTCCTGGTGCACATTTCCCATATCTCGAGACCCTCTTTACACGTCAAATCATTGAGAAACTGATCCAGCAAGTAATGACATTGCACCGCAAAGTGTCTTTCTCCTTCAGTTGACCAAAAAATAAATGGTTTTTTTCACCTTCAACTGTCTTCCCGGGCTTCACCGCTGACAGGAAATCCCGCGTATAAAGGACACGTCGGAGGAATGATCTTGTAATATCCGCGAAGGAGAGTAGAGAATGCTGGGTGGCATATCGCTGTCTTTTCTGTCCCTTCTCTCTCTGTAACTTTGCTTACTCCAGCCATTTTTTTTAGTTGGAAATTCGGGGAGAGTTGGTTCCGGTGCGCAGAACTTGACGTGGGTTCAGGTGCAAAATTTCGGATTCGTTGACGTTTGATTGACAGAGGGCCACGATCATCGGCGGTTCGGTGCTCTTCTGGAGTGTTTGAAACACTCGAATCCGGCGTTCTTGCTTGTCACTGAACTCACGGTAAAATTTAAAAAACAAAACCCATCAACCAGCACCATTTTCTCTATTCTGCTGATGCCCACGTTTCTGGGTTCCGGTATTGTTTATAGTATCTGCAGCATTGGGATCAATATTCAATTCCTCGGAGGATTTAGGAACATGCAAGCAATGAGCTTCTGCAGCAGTTCTTTTGGGTGGGCACCCCGTACTTGAACAAGGTTGTTGTTTGTACTCTGCGGCTCAGCTTATCACGACTGGCTGTACCGTCAACCCAGAAATAGGTTTCTTTCTGAATGCTGGGTATTCTGGTTGATAAATGAAGAGCTCCGATAATGCAGGGGATGCCTCTGATCCATTCTTTGATTCGTCAGTCGGAACTGCTCCGTGAACGTTCTTAATTTGCTGAATTATCGGCTCACACTGACTTGTTGAAAGTAGCTAGAAGATGTTGCTTTCATGGTTTCCTCGGTGGAAGATCATGTGAGGACTTTCACCCTGCGGGAGCTACTGGAGCCCAATAGGCCCATTAGTGAGTGGTGTGCAGTTAGCACTTGTTTTTTTATTATTTAAAGAACATAATAAATCTTAATTTTAATGAATATATCTCAAATTTGTGGCTGTATTGTAATTTAAATATTTTAAATTTGAAGTCAAAATGGTTAATTTGGTAGTTGCATAATAGTGAATTTACCATTATTCCTTATTATTTTTCACGGCTATTAAAAATTTAATTTTATACTTGATAGGATCTCAGCAAATGTAGATAGCTTATTTTTACACCTTTTCTTTATATTTTAAATTTATTTTCCTTTGTTTTGACCTCCGAAAAAAAATGGTATATTTACATTTTCATTTTAAGAATATTAAGTAATTAGGAAAAATTTTAATAAATTTAATACCCTCTTTACAATTTTTTTAAATTATAAGGGGATATTTCTACGGTACGGTGATTGGAGGAGTGGGACACGCGAGAGATATTTATGTCGGAAACGGGAAAACTTAAACATTAAAAAAAATATATATATATATATATATAATTTTATCGTGAGGGAAAATAAACTTTCGAATTATCTAAAAAAGAAAAATCGACGATATTTTTGAAATAATATCTTCCTTATCTAATCGTCAGGGAATTTGAAAGCAGCAGAGGATTCGCTCTGATCATTGGCTTTTGGCGGGGCACCGGCTGAAGTCTGAAAGCACTTCACTTCATTTCACTGGCAGCTGCATTCTCTCATGGCCATCTCCGCGTCTTTTCTCCCGAATCTGTCTTTAACTGCTAATGCTTCTGCTTCCAAATCCCCTTCTTCCCCGTTGTCGCCTTGGAATGCCTTGAAAGGCCGTCATGGGAGCTTGAACGGGCGATCTTCAGTTCCTTGCTCTTGTTCTTATTCCTCTCCTCAGTTTGAACCCACCTCTCCAGACCCATCGAACCCTAGGTTCGCGCCTTTTCTTTTCCCTTCTTTTATGTTCTGCAAATGAGAAAATTGAGGGTATTTAACCTTGAAAGGTACTTGCTTCTTGCGGGCAAGCTGTTTGGAGGAATGTCCGTGTGGGCAATTAGCTCTATTGATAGAGGGGGACTGTCATGTTCGGCCACTTTCCTAGTGCCCATCAATTTGTCTTCATCGTTTCCATCACAGTTAACTAGTGAATCTTGGTGATGAGAGATTTCAAGGGCGGAGTGGCCTTGTGTAGTTAACTTATCGGTATCCTGAGAACTATATCAAGTTGTGGAGTGGCTAATTTGAATTTTAAATTGGTCGGTCTCTTCTGATTGTGGTGGGGTTTGTTGATTAATGAGACAAATGCTTTTGTGTGGTTCTTCGAGTTTGCTGATGTATCTTGGAAACAGGCAAGCTCACCTATCTTCTATGAGTTCCTTTGGGTTGTCAATGCATGAGAATGGTAAACAATCATTCAGATGGCGGAGGGTGCTGCTTAAAGTGAGCGGAGAAGCCCTTGCAGGAGATCATACTCAGAACATTGACCCAAAAGTTAGCTTCTAAGCATCTATATCATTTCTTATAGCATTCTATCATTAGTGTTACCTGAAATTGGCAATATGATCGGCAAACAGGTCACAATGGCTATTGCAAGAGAGGTTGCTGCTGTCACACGCCTGGGCATTGAGGTATAACAAGTAGTCTGGATTTAATTTCTCTCATTGAGTTCGTGGGTTAGTTGTCTTGCTGTTGCTGTGATGATTTGATCTGTTATTGGAACTGTTATTCATTCAGTTCTAGATAATCCTGTGCTTCTGTTATCCCTCAAATAGAAGTTAATTAGTCCCTAACAAGACCCAAGTTTTTTTTTTTGAGTAGTAACAAGACCAAAGTTTTTAGTTGGCAACAATTCAAATATTTTCATCTGGAAGATGCATTTATGCATGAGTTTTCCAAGTTATGATAATGACTTTGCTTGTTGGTGGGTGAGTCTCCTTGAACTTTTGAATTTTATTTAAATGTTTTTGAGGTCTGATTTCGGAATCAAATAGAAAAAATATCTCCCTAAGTTTACTGATGATTCAGGTGGCAATTGTGGTTGGTGGTGGGAATATATTTCGAGGTGCCTCCTGGGCTGGCAGCAGTGGCCTTGACCGTTCGTCAGCTGACTACATTGGGTAACTTCTGTTCCTTTATTTCTGTGCTTGAAAAAATGATGGTCCTCTCCTGGAACAAAATGATAAAAGGGTAAAATGAATAAGGTCTAGATTTTAGTGGAAACATCTTTAATGACATCTTACATTTTCTTTGGTCTGTTTATTCACCACGATATTCTGTATGTACTACAGCATGCTAGCAACTGTCATGAATGCGATCTTTCTTCAAGCAACAATGGAGAGTATTGGTATCCCAACTCGTGTTCAGACAGCATTTAGGATGTCTGAGGTTGCAGAGCCATATATACGCCGGCGGGCTGTTAGGCATTTGGAGAAAGGCAGGGTTGTAATTTTTGCTGCAGGAACTGGAAATCCTTTCTTCACCACTGACACTGCTGCAGCCCTCCGATGTGCTGAGAGTGAGTACTATATATTCATGATGGATCTTTCCACTAGCCTTGGGTCACATGATGTACAGTCTTAAAATATGCACTTAAGTGCATCTATTGAATGAGTTAAGGCTTATTTGTCATTCCTGGCCGTCGAATTTAAGATCTCAGGTGATTTTGGCTGCACAAAACTTGCTTTGCCAAATCTTCCCCAACTTAGGACCGAGAAGCATCATGTAGTAAATGGCATAATGTGTTTTAATCTATTTGCTTAGACATTTTAATTGTGTTTATTGTAGCTTAGCAGCAGAGCATCTCATAAGTAGTAGCGTGTTCTATTTAGTTTAAAACCAGTTTTGGATTCACAGAGGCCTTCTACTCATTCTTCTTTTTGGGATTGGATGTGTTGTTGGTCCAGTCAATGCGGAGGTTGTGCTGAAAGCAACAAATGTCGATGGGGTCTATGATGATGATCCCAGGCAAAACCCAAGTGCTCGTCTTCTTGACACATTGACTTATCAAGAAGTGACTTCGAAGGACCTTTCTGTAATGGACATGACTGCCATTACTCTTTGCCAAGAAAACAACATCCCAGGTTTGTCTCTTGCATCTTGATTTTGTGCTGGTATTTAGTCATTGAGGTTCATGGATCTCATCGTTATTAGGTAGTAGCAATTAGGTAAAAGGAGGAAATCTTAAACAGGAACCTATTGCTTGCAGTGGTTGTGTTCAATTTGTCCGAGCCAGGAAATATCTCGAGAGCAATAAAGGGGGAGAGGGTTGGCACGCTGATTGGATCCACATGGAATTTGCTGGTGAAAACAGCTTGAATGTCGAAAGAGAGTCACACCACATAATTATTGTTGGTACTCTTTTCTTGCAGCTCAAGATTCTACTTCTTCCGGATTTCTCATGATAAAAAAAAGAAACAACATTCTTCTTACTGGGTTACCAACATAGATGCCCATCAACAGCAAAGTCGAATTGTTGTAAATAATTTGTTACTTCTAACTGAAGGTGAACTTTCATCCGGCTTAATCTTGTTTGCCATATCGCCTGCAGAAATGGATCAATCGCTTCATACACTTGTTCTCTCCTACTTCCTCCAATATGCGTACTTGAGGTTTGCGTCTTCGAGCTGCACTTTTGGCCTTATACGATCATCTTACACAGCTTGACCGTTCTTGAAACCGCCTCGTCTCCCGAGCTATATCTGAGACAGTTATGAACTTAGGACGCCAACGATTCAGCCATCCAGCGTAGAACTTGTCTAACTACAGAGGAAGCTCTTTTTGGGTGCTCAATGACGCACTTGTGCGGGTATAATTGAACGTGGATTGAAGAAGTGGCAGACCGATCCATGAATAAACCATATGTAAACACGAGACTTGTCGTTCGACTGCAATTCTTCCAGAACGGGGTAAAATTTTCGTACATTTGGGATCGACAATGTCGTTTGATGCCACAATGAATCATGGAAATCTACGTTATACTTTAAACTATCGTGAATTCCCGCATCACTGCTGCGACGCGAGGATGTCCACGATGCCCAAGGCCACATCGCAGATACGCTTGAGCCCATCCTCCCTCTGGGCAACCTCAGCCGGATATGCAGGCCCGTGAGCCCTCCGGAACGCATTACGGCAGGCGTTTGGGTAGTCCTGGGCGGCCAAGATGTGCAAGTAGGCGTTATCGTACGACTCCATGACGAGGTCCTGGGAGGAGTCCTGCAGGGAGCTTCCCGCCAGGGAGTACTTGTTGGCGCAGTCCCTCAACAGCTTGACCATGGCAGGGTCGCTGGTGGTGGTAGACACCGCCAGAGATGAGAGAAAGGAGGATGTGGCAGTGGCGGTCGTGACCGCCACGCCGACCATGATGAGGGCGAGGCCTTTGGTGTCTGCAGTTGGGCTGGCTGGGTTGGAGCGGAGCGAGGAGACGCAGAGTTCATAGTATTTGGTGGTCTTGCAGGTCGTCCGGACCAGAGTCGGTATTGGGCTTGGCGTAGTGATGGGGGAAGAGTGAGAGGAAGTTGAAGAAGGCGGAGTCGGAGCTCTTCTTGCTGAGACCGGAGGGACTGTACTGGCGAAAAGAAGAAAAGGAAGAAGAAGAAGAAGAGGAGGAGGAGGAGGAGGAGGAGGAGGAGGAGGAGGAGGAGGAAGACGGCAGGAGCCATATCCGGAACCCACCATTTTCAAGATTATGATGGCAAGACTGGAAGGCAGTGACGTTTAAATATCTGGGGCCTGGGTCAGGAAAGAGACATAAGTCGGAAAATGAATCAGAAGTAATTCGATACGGAATGAACCAGCTACGAGTCTTGGTCTTGAATGCTGTACAGAAACGCGGCCAAGGCTATCTTTCGTAATGGAACAGGGTTGTGCAAAGGTCTCAGCTATCATGAGTTAGTTACTCGAGGCTAATCATTCTCTTGTTATAAATGGTCCCGCTTGAGGCTTCAAACGATGATTTGGTCAGCACCCGACCAGTTCATTCGAGTGACCGACCTAAGAACGAGTCAAGCTGCTGGGGAGCCATTTCGGGCAAAGCCAGTTACTTAGCTCAAGGTCAGGCTGGATTAGGCTTGACTTGTGTATTCCAAGTTGACGTTCATATAATGGAAAAGTATGAGACTACGAAGTGTGAACCCTCGCCAGCCATTCGTTTATAGGCTTTTGACTTGGGGTTGACATGTGTACAAAACATTAGTTGTCTTTTTGTTGGACTGGATGTTCTTCTCTACTCGTTGTAGGGGCATTACATGGTGAGTAGTAGGGCTGTTTTTAAGGCACAGTTTGGCTCTTTGGGCAGCCTCCAAACGAAGTTCACGGGCCGCACATCTTCCAAACACCGACTCCGCCTTCTGTTAAGATATAATTAATTCTCTATCAGTTTAAGTACAAAAAAAGAAAAGAAGCATTCTATGCCATTCCGTCCTCTTGCTTATTTGCGCCAAATGAGGCACGTTTAGAGCGACTGAACATCACCTTTCGTACCCGTTAAGGCTTTTAGATTACAATACTTCGATTGGGTATTCCAGATGCAAGCCTGGGAGTCGATTTCGAAAGCCCGACAACTGTTCTCCTTTCCTTTTCTCTGGAGTTTCTAGCTGGGAAGGCATTGGCTGGATAGTTGCAGGGCGTCACTCTAGTGAAGTCACTGACAGAGGGTAGAAGACAGCAGACACGTTGCTGCAAATAATTTGGCTAGGGAACTACGGAGTCTCAGTACTACTTGGAAAAGAAGGCGCCCCTTTTCGCTGGGTACAACCATCCGCTACTCGACAAGCTCCAGGGTGGCAAATGCGACTGGGACAGTTTCGTGCAAATGATCGAGATATGACTCGGATTAGATATCAACTCCACTAGTCCTTCATGTGCTGCAGAAGTGACTGTCACCGTAAGCGAAGCTCGGACTTGGAATATGATTCTTCTCTGTCCTGTTCGATTTTCATCACTTTCGCGCAGGAGAAGCACTCACAAAACGACGGTATATTCCGATGGAATCATAGACTTTCACGGAACATCTTATTCGGGTCAGGAGCAGAAGATCACGCACACTCGTATATAAAGACAAAACAGGGAGCCACACACGACACGGTTTTGTTTTCATCGCCTCTTCGTCTATGCTGCCGGCATGCGGATAATGCAGCGGAGACTCTCTCCCTTGAGCATGTAGTCGAACGCCTTGTTAATGTCCGAGAGATGGACTTGGTGTGTGATGAACTTTTCCAGCTCTAGCTCCTGGAGATGACGTCTGGGTTAGACTTGGATTACACAATTCTTCCAGTGTTCCACCGTGAACGCATATCTATGGACGACACACTTACCTTGCTCATGTACATCTCGACCACAGATGGAAGGTCCGTCCGCGGCTTATAGTTCCCAAAGAAGGTGCCCTTGAGAGTCTTCTCGTTCAGCAGATTCATCGGATGAGTCTTAAAAGCATCGTCTTTGTTTGGCACACCAACAAGAACCGCAACGCCCCACCCCTGCACAAAATGTGGAGGACAAACTTCGGGTTTTCTATTCCTCATATAACCCAGCAAAAAGAAACAAACGCAGTGAATGTTGCGAGGATTTACATCATGAACACATTCGAATGCGGAGATCATGGCGTTGACATTCCCAGTGCATTCAACGCTCCGATCAACTCCTCCGCCGGTCATTTCAGCAATTACCTGCGGAACATAGCAAAGAATAACAGTAAGAGAACACCGGCACACGAGTCTGTGGTTAACTCTGTCTCTTTGCTGTGATACGATCAGTTTCACCCACCTCTTGGACAGGCTTGTCATAATCTTTCGGGTTCACGAACTCAGTCACACCGAAGTTTTTCGCTGTAACGATTGGGGAAAATTTTTTTTTGAAAATTACAGAGTGACAGCACGAATTTGTATATTGCTTCTAACTGAAGCTGACATATGTGTTCAGACCAGCATGAAACCTCTGGGGATTTAAATCGACTCCGATGATCCTAGACGCACCAGCTATTCTAGCCCCTTCAGCAGCCTAATTGAAATCGAAAACAAGTTAGAATTTTTCTCATCTCATCCCACAATGTTGATGTGTTTCCACTGCTCAACGTTGAAAGAAGTAACAAAAACTCACCGCGAGGCCAACAGCTCCCAGCCCGAAAATGGCCACGGTTGAGCCCTTTTTCGGCTTTGCAACATTCAATGTGGCACCGAGGCCTAAGAAGCAAGTGATAATGGTTCCTTAAGAGTGAAATCTTTGTTTTCCCCTTTCCCATGGAAACTGGGACAATTTCCATTTTCGACGTCAAAGCAGATGATATTGGACGAGGAAAACTTTCGGTACCTGTGGAGATTCCGCAGCTGAGAATGCATACTTTGTCGAGTGGAGCCTCGGGGTTGATCTTTGCAACGCAACCAGAATGGACCACGGTGTACTCACTGAAGGTGGAAGTCCCGACGAAGTGGAAAATCGGCTTCCCGTTGATCGAGAACCTCGATCTTCCATCGTTCAGCATGACTCCGCGGTCGGTGTTTATCCTAAGGAGATCACACATATTGCTCTCCTCAGATTTGCAGTGCCGACAGTCCTTGCACTCCCCGGTAAACACAGGAAGAACATGATCGCCCGGCTTGAGATCGGTTACGCCCTCCCCAACACTTTCCACGATCCTAAATAAAGAAGGATCCGATTTCAGGTCTCATACTTCACTCAGGAAGATCACGTAAATCAAACCAGAAAGGATGGATTGTGGTACCCGGCAGCTTCATGGCCGAATATGCGAGGAAACACTGGAGTTTGTCCCTGAAAATGTAGCATAACAAATTGCTCAGTTGAAGCGGACAACGAGCTTGCATATACATCTCAAACCAAAGAAATAATAAATTCCGATTCTGATTACCTTGGCTTCCCAGAAGTAGACATCAGTGTGGCAGAGAGCAGTGAAAAGGATCTTCAGACGAACCTCCATTGCCTGGGGAGGAGCCACCTCTACTTCTTCTATCGCCAGCGGCTTTCCCGCTTCCCATGCCACCGCAGCTACGTATTGTAAAACAGATGAACTCGATCAGTCATCTAAAAGTCAAACGAACGGAGGCACATGAAGACAGATAATGAAAGCATTCTTGATCCCATTATATCATTCAGAAGATCATGCGCATCATAAAATCACAGGACGCAAATCGTAGCCGGTAAATAGAAAACGTTTCACCTTTGCAGCGTATAACTTTTCCAACCGTGCTTGACATCTCTTATTCTTCTTTCTCTTTCTCTTTCTCCTTAGTCGATCAGTTGATTTCTTGGATATGAGGAGAAGGGTCTTCCTGGTCTGTCTATTTATAGTCCTTGAGATCCAGAGAGGCTTCATGGTTGAGAACCAATCAGCGCACGAGGAAGAACCAGAGAGAACACAATAACAAACCGACAAAACTGTGGTTTAGCATTCGGATTCGCGATGAATCATCTGCTTGCTGGCGCCTTCGGATCGGTTCCTGGTTTCTGGTTGTCCAACTGGTTAGCTTTTTATATTAGTTTGACTAATATTATTAGCTTTTTTATTGCATGCAACTGTGCCAAGTCTCTTGGCTTTATTTATCATTTTCTTCATCTAGTTCATGCGTTTGAAGATTGGATTAATTTATGCAGTTCACCTTCCCCGGAAGTAGCCTTATCTTCTGCCAAAGATGCACATTTTCCAAGTGAAAGAGCTAGTCTATCGGATAAAAAGACCCTTTTGATTGTAAGATTTATTCTCGAGATAGACATTGAATAACGAAGCAACTACATGTGGGGAGAAGTCATTCGAGAAGGCCCCAATGGTTTCTCTTTCGCAAGTTGTGTTAATTAAAAATCAAGAACTCGACTCTGACTTTACTTGATCTTTAATCTGTACTAAAAAATATGCAGCCTGCAGGCCCTCGAATACGCTGCTTAGGATAAGCTTTCCAATGGGAATTTCAGTTAATTATATGCCACAACTATATCCCAGAGCGTGCAACCCAATGAGCGCTCTGATAGTCATGTGAACGACTTTCTGCGGCCAAGTTCACACTGTACTGTAGCTGGTAACTGAATCGATTTGCTCCTCCATTGTAGTTTTGATATTAGACTTGTGTACGGTCAATACCATGGGAGATCACAACGATTCCTGCCCCGTCGCAGCATCGAAAGATCCATTGAGTCAAACTTTACATCAGAGCCCGTCTGCAGCTGGCATGTGATCGGATGCCTTCTTTGATCTCTGGAGGGGAGAAACACTACGCATCCATTCGACATTATATATTGGGGTCCATCTCCTCCTAGTGCAAAACCGAACACGCCTAAGTGATCTTGCCAAATGGAACTTCATGTGAGATGAACTTCTCCAATTCAAGCTTTTGCCCACATCAAACAAACTTTGGATGATAATTGCTGAGCAAAGATCAAGAACATTCCTCTCTATCTCATCATAAAATGCCCTTCTTAGACTATTCATTTTTCTCACTCGAAAAAAATGAAGAAAGCACACTAACATTACACTTCTTCATTTTTCTCGCAGAGAAGACAACATAAAGAACTGAAATTTTATTTTCGGTAATTCAAAACCATTCCCACAGTTAAATGCACAATTTTTGCTGCCAGAAAACGGGACCAGGGAGTATCTATTCATATGCTAAGTCACCCAGGCTAACCCGGTGGCTCCGACAACGTTCAAAAGAGGGTTGTGAACTGGGGCAGCCAGAGCCAGAGCTGACTTGAATCATTAACACATTCGGATGCAGAATCCGAATCAATAGATCTTTTCACAATGAACAACGTACAGGTTATCCTGCAACTGAATAATAGAAGACATTTTTTCTGTCATAGTCGATGCAATGCGAGAGAACGACCACTGAATATATCACAAGAAATGAAAAGAAACAAGGAGGTTGATGAGGAACTCCGTTTTCATTATATGGAACCATTACAATGATACATGAAAGATCTCTGCCCCACAAACGACACAGACATAACAGCACAAGAAAGGGCTGGAGTCGCGAAGCCCACTAGAACAACCTTGGTTTATACAGCAGTAACTTGAACTCAATTCTTCTCTTTGAACAGAAAAGTAATAAGTTGAAGTATAAACAACTCTATGCGTCCATTCAGAATATACATTGGAGCCCTTCTCCAGCTAGCATGTAGTCGAAAGCCTTGTTGATCTCTGAGAATGTAACTTCATGCGTAATGAATTTCTCCAGCTCAAGCTCCTGCCAACAAATTCTTAGTTTGATTTTATTCAGCACATACTCAAAGGCTTGACATGAGTATATATCTCGCCATAGAAAACTATCCCTGCTTTCCATTGCTCTCATATTGAAAGCTGAAGGCAAAAATTTATCCCTATTTTCACAGAAAAAAGTAGAATTTCATCGGATCTTTTCTACTATGTAGCAATGGACTTGAACTTCTACTTACTTTATTCACATACTTTTCCACAACAGAAGGAAGGTCAGTCCTTGGCTTGTAATTCCCAAAGAAGGTGCCCTTCAACGTTCTTTCATTCAAGACATTCATAGGGTGAGTCTTGAAGGCATCATCCTTGTTTGGAACTCCAACCAGAACAGCAACACCCCATCCCTGCAATACAATTTTGTCCAAAAATATGTGAATTCTCATAAAAATACATTATAAAATTTTATTAACTTTTATTCCATATACTCAATTAATGACTTGAAGTAAGTTTCAGAAAAGTACGTCATGAACACATTCAAATGCAGAAATCATAGCATTGATATTTCCTGTGCACTCCATGCTCCGATCAACTCCTCCATTGGTCATTTCAGCAATCACCTAAATGAAGAAAAGCCGAGTGAATACAAGGAAAGATACCATATTTCCGAGGAATAATCAAGGGAATAGATATTAACCTCCTGAGCAGGCTTGTCGTAGTCCTTTGGGTTCACGAACTTGGTGACTCCAAACTTTTTTTCTGTTCATGAGATTCATAACTACCTCAGAAATCAACTAAAATTATATCATAGAATGAATAGAACAAGGTGGTTTGACTTACCTTCCTCAAATCTCTTCGGGTTCAAGTCGACTCCTATAGTCCTTGATGCATCAGCAATTCTAGCTCCCTCAGCAGCCTAATCAGATAAGAATTTGTCACAAAAAAATCCACGTTTTCAATAAGTAGAAGGTAACTGCTTTAGCAACATTCGAGAGGGTATCTCTTACCGCAAGCCCAACAGCTCCCAATCCAAAAACAGCCACAGAGGAGCCCTTCTTTGGTTTTGCAACATTCAATGTGGCACCAAGTCCTGCAACACGAAATCCTCATTGTCATCATTGTTGACTGTCAAGACCATTCTCCCTAATAACAGTTGAAAGAATGACCATCTCATTTTCGGAAGATCATATCTTTTATTCATTTCATGGAAAAACACAGATGACAAGGTAACGTTAATATGTTTCTTTTAATAATAAATTGTCTTTGTTTTATGGAAAATATTGAAAGAAGCAAACCAAGACAACAAATGAAGCCAACTGGGACTGTTGGGTCATCTTTCACACCAGAAAAAATTTTCTTAAGAGCACAAAGGAGATGATGCGGGAAAACTGTCTCACTCACCTGTTGAAATTCCACAACTGAGAACACAGACTTTGTCCAGTAGAGCTTCAGGGTCGATCTTGGCAACACATCCCACATGAACAACCGAGTACTCACTTAAGGTGGAAGTCCTGACAAAATGGTAAATGGGTTTCCCATTGATTGAGAACCTTATATTGCCATCATTCAACATGATGCCTCCGTCTGTGTTGATCCTTAGGAGATCACACATGTTGCTCTCCTCAGACTTACAAAGCTGACACTCATTACACTCTCAAGTGAACACTGGGAGGACATGGTCCCCAGGTTTGAGGTCTGTCACTCCTTCACCAACACTCTCCACAATTCTAAAATCATGATCAAGCCACAAGACAAAGGATTAAGTACAATCGAGAAGCAATTGCATTTCATTAAACCAGTCTTAATATACATTATTAATATACTGAAAAACATTTTCAAGTGCAGATTCAGGTCTCAAGTCCCAGTAATCTCCTAGGATTTATTCCAGAACATTTTGCATTTGCATATTTCAGTCTTACATACAAGACCAGCATAGCTTGCAAGAAATCATGAACATGTTCACATTCTCAATGCAATTGTATGCATACCTTCACGTACAAGTTCAAGCATCACTTAAGAATGGCATTTAGCATGTTTCTTTCTTCTCACTCTAATTTAAAAAAAAGGTAGACATAATGGATCTTTTAGATACATACCCAGCAGCTTCATGACCAAAAATTCATGGAATCACGAGGGTCTGCCCCTGCGAAAAGATGAGTGACAATTTGGTTCAGCGAAATAGTAACAATCAGATCAGATTAAAATTTACATTTTAGGAACGACTGATTGCAACAGATGTATGCTCCTAGTAAATGGCCTACTGATTTACCTTGGCTTCCCAGAAGTAGACATCAGTGTGGCAAAAGGAAGTGAAGAGGATCTTGATGCGGACCTCCATTGCCTGTGGAGGTGCCACCTCCACTTCTTCTATCACAAGTGGCTTTCCTGCCTCCCATACCACGGCAGCTGCAAAATTTGAGATCCATTATGATCAAAGCCGTATA
This sequence comes from Sonneratia caseolaris, assembly GCA_900006705.1. NCBI lineage: Eukaryota > Viridiplantae > Streptophyta > Magnoliopsida > Myrtales > Lythraceae > Sonneratia > Sonneratia caseolaris. The sequence goes on from CXYZ01002951.1 coordinate 966,745, forward strand.
ATCTTATTTTTATTTTATTTCTTTGAGTTTTCTGTTCAGTGATTCTTCATTGCCAATAACTCACTCAGAGGTCATCATGGAAGGGAAACATCTATACAGAACTAAATGTTGAGCAGATCAACAGCTCCATAGGAGCTGACTCGATCCGACCCTCCAAATAACTAAACCTTGCAGCGTATTTGGGGTTTAGGCCTGAAAATGCCTCAACAAAAGAATACAAACAGATTATAACATGTTTCCTGAAATCAACCTAAAAGTAAGACTCATCAGGTGCGAGAGTTTCATTGCTATCACCTGGGAAGTTAAATGGAAGCTACGTAAAATAGATAATTTTTCCTAGTTAAGGGTTCACCATCCCTGCAACCACTAAATCCATCCCTTTCTGTGATACATCCAAGACAGGATCAGTCAGAAGTTGCCCATTTACTAAATTAGACTTGACAAGGGGAACAGAAAGGAAAATGACCCTATCAGGGATCCGACCCAGCAAAGAAATGACGATCTCTGATCGTCTAAACTTTCAGTATCTTAGCTCATAAAAGAAAGAAGCATAAGAATTGGTGCTTTATAGGCAGTAACTGACAAGGGTAAAGCACGGAAATTTCTACCAAAAGAAGCACGAAACTGACAGAGAAACAAAGAAAGGAGAGACTTTAATGGGGCAGCAAGCCAGGAGAGAGCGACCAGAAGATGGGATTCGATTCAGCTTACCTTTGCAGCGGATAACCTGACCAGCAGTGCTTGCCATTGTTTCGGCCCTAAGCGTCTTCTTCTCTCGTTACAGCTTCTTCCTCCAAAGATTGATTTATTCTCTGTGAGGTGAAAACGGGTTGCCTGCTCAAGCGGGTATTTATAGTGCAAAGACAGATACGGCACCTATAACTTGCTCGAAATAATAAGGTTTGGATGTGATGGCTGTGGTGGGGGAGTATAGTGTTTAAATTGAATTGAATTATTTTAACAGTTTGATAATGTTTGGTTCGATTTGGTGACTAGTCCTCCGGTTTTTTGAGCATGTGATTAACTCTGATACCATTTATTATATATCAAATAAGAAAATCCAACCCCAAAGACTCACAAGTTATGTAGACAAAAAGCTAGAGATGTTTGTTAGAAAGTCCAAGTCGATTTAAAATGGGTTTAAAATTGTTTTGTCTGTTTATGGTTTAGCATGTTAAGTATAACGGCCGGTTCGATCGGATTATGAATTACGGTTTATAAAAATATAAATTATTTAAAGAATATTCATAAGCAGACCCGTTTATTAGTTCAGGCCGTTTGAACAATGAATCATTCATTATTTTTAAAAAAATTATTTAAAATAAATATATTTTTAAAATTTTCAAATTGAGCAAATAAAATCTGACAATTAATTTGTCGACTTTTAACTGTCCGAGCCGGTTTTCAAATGGTTCTAAATCATTCAATAAAAAAACGTATCAAGCTGATTCCAGTTTAATAGGTCAATTTTTTTGAACTCGGTTTATAATTACCATTCAATCTAATAAAAACAATTATAAGTTTTAACGGATTAATTCTTAACCAAATTGACCTATTTAACATTTTCAACCCAAAAAAAACCCATTTGACAATGTATGCATTATTTCTCACCTCTGCGAATTTTGCTGGTGAAGGCTGGGGAGGGACTTTGGTGGGGCCCGCAGCAGTTGCCAACCTACCTGCTCTCTGCATTGAAAAAATTTTCAAAAATATTTCGCAACGGGCAGCTTTAAAAGTCAAATTTTATATTTAAATATTATAAATAAGAAAATTATGAAATCAGTGGATTTGAATATGAATTTTGGATATTGCATTTACATCCATACCCCTGCTCATTGGGCGGGGGGACGGAAATACAGTAACGCATTTTATATTGAGAGGCTAAATTGCGCCTCATTGCACTGGAGCGCAGGTTAGAGGACCCGGCTTTCCGCTAATTAATCACTTCTTAATTGAGTTTAATTTTTGAAGGAAAAATTGATGATAGATTATTTGTAATGAAGATAAACAAATAAATAATAGTAAAATTTGGAAAATTATAGCCTGAAAGTTGTGTGTTTTGTCCTCCATGCTTGCCCTCTCAACCACCACTTCCGCCACCGCGTCGGGACTTCCACCTCCACCGTCACCGCCACCGCCACCGCCACCGCCATTGCCAGCAGCTCCGTAACGACGGCCGCCTCTTGACAATTCCGCCACCACCTCCCGGAGGGAGACGATCAGCTTCTCCGCGTTCTCTTTATTTCTATTTGCTGAGCGAACTTAGTCGCATTTCCTCTCTTTCGTTCGGCCGAATCTGCTCCACATCGCGGGGAATCCTTCAACGTGTCTTCAGGGCAGGAGCATAAATCGTTGATCTGTATCGAAATTCTGGTTATCTGTGAGTACTGCAGCCCTTGGCTATCCGATCAGTCGAGGTGTTGCATCTGGTTCTTGAAGTTAACGTAGGGTTGTCTCAGCTAATTTGGTCCGAAACTCCGAATTGTAGATTGAGCTGAGGTTTATCAGGATGGTTAGATTGGCGGGATCGGGGTTGGGGTTTTGTGTCTTATGATGGTAGATTGATTAAGCAGGAATTTGATAATGGTTCGGCTTCTTGGGCTCACTCTCAGGGAAACTGATGATTCGCCCCGGGAGATCCCGAGCTCTCGGAATCCCCTAGGGAGTGACTCAGGTGAGACTGGTTGGCTCATCAGGTTTTTCAACTCAGCATTCTTCTGTGAATGGATTGCTGTTAGCTACCTGTATAAGCATGATCACACTGGTGTTCGCGATTATCTATGCAATCGAATGTATACATTGCCTTTGCCCGGGATTGAAAGCTATCTCTTTCAAATCTGCTACATGATGGTGCACAAGCCAAGCCCCAGCTTGGATAAATTTGTGATTGATGTCTGCTCCAAGTCATTGAAGATTGCACTTAAAGTGCACTGGTTCTTGATGGCAGAGCTGGAGGACAATGATGACAATGAAGGGATTAGTAGGATTCAGGAAAAGTGTCAGATTGCAGCTACTGTGATGGGTGAGTGGCCTCTCCTTTTGAGGCCACCCAGTTCTAATTCTAGTCCCGGGAGTAAGAATCATGTACTCAATAGAATATTGTCTTCTAAACAGCGACTGCTATCACTAACATCTTCCCCAGATGATAACAAGAGGAGGTCCTTATCATTCTCTCCTTCTATAGGGAATAGTTTGCAAGAAGATATTGGTCAGTCAACACAAGAAGAGAACAAAATCTTTAAAAAATTTATTCCTGGTCCAAAGGTTCGGGATGCCTTTCTGTTCAGAAAGTCTGTAGAGAAGGATGATGATGACTCTGAGAAGGATGGTTTCTTCAAGAGGCTTTTGAGGGACAGTAGAACTGATGATGAAGAGGGCTCAGAAGGTTTCTTAAAGAGGTTCCTAAGAGAAAGTAAAGGTGAGGATGATGAGTTCACATCAAGTTCTGATGGATTTTTCAAGAGATTGTTTCGAGATAGCAAGAGTGATTCTGATGATAAATCAGTCTCAAAGTCAGTAGAAGATGATGAGAAAGAAGGGTTCTTTCGCAAACTTTTCAAGGATAAATTTGAGGACAAAAAGGATGGTAATGATGATGAAGATAAAGGGGCAGATGAAGAAAGATGTTCAAAAACTGCTGAAAATGATGATAATGAAGGATTCTTCCGGAAATTTTTTAGGGAGAAGTTTGAGGATAAGAACAGTGGACATGATAAATCTGAGGGTAACTCTCATGGCGAGGAGGAAGAATTTTCATTGTTCCGAAGATTATTCCGTGTGCATCCTGAAGATTCTGGAACCAGTACAGGAAATGAGAAGGGTGCTGCTGGTGGCTTGTTCGAAAACAGTCCTAGCATGGAAAACTTTTTCCGCAAACTATTTAGAGATCGTGACCGTTCAGTTGAAGATTCTGTGCTCTTGGGTTTGAAAAAACAGAATGAGGTTTGTTCCTTGCTGTGTTAGGGTTCCTGATGTTGGTCAAAATGGCACCACTGTGATCAATGGTGCTTGGCTCTTATCCATTCAAGAGAGGCCATAGATGACAATACAAAATTCTAGATAGCGTTTTTTTTTGGCTGAATAATTTTAAGTAGATATTAGAAATAATATTTCTGCTGAATGAGATAAAACTAGGTTTTTATATGATATCGGGAGAAGCCTTGGCTCAATTTTTGGTATGTATTTTAATTGTCCATTCATTTGTTCAATGAGATATATTTTTTAAACTGGTGAAAGTTGATTGCTAGGACCATGTAAGTATAAAAATAGTGGAAATACTTCCTAGTAGTTAGGGTTCCCATGGCCTGGCTGGCAAATTAAGAAATACTTGCTAGCCACCAGTATGAATTGCTTACATTCTCATGGCCTGGAAAGACATGATATGTGCTGCCCTAAGCTCACAAGTTATGATTTTAGCAGTGGGTTACTTTGACCCAGGAAAGCTAAATAAGAACCTCTACTATGATTCTTTCTTGTGCCTGGAAGTGACACTTTCTGTACTTTCCACAGAAACGTCCAGGATCGCCTAAACAACGAAATGAGCTATCAAATGAGAAGCCTCCTCTCCCAAGCTATTCTGATTCTCATTTTCGTAAAGGGACATATCACGAGTCTTTGGACTTTGTGCAATCACTATGTGATATCTCGTATGGGCTAGTTGATGTATTTCCTGTGGAGGACCGAAAAAGTGCTCTTCGGGAGGTTGTTTATGCTTTGTACCTTAGCCTGACTGATCTTTGATTATGTTGAAGTTATAGCATAAAACATCATTTCTAACCACTTATGCTTCTTCTGTCCAGTCACTTGGAGACATTAATCTGCACGTAGCTGAGGCTCAGAATGGTGGAGGTGCTAAATATTAAATTCTTGTTTTTCTCTTCCTGAATACAAGTAAATGCACTAATATCTGTATAGGCTGTAAACTTTTACTTTTACATTTTAGGTGTCTGCTTCCCAATGGGAAAGGGGATGTATCGTGTGGTTCATATACCTGAAGATGAAGCTGTTCTATTAAACTCTAGAGAAAAGGCACCATACTTGATCTGCGTTGAGGTTTTGAAGAGTGAGATGCCAAGGTACTCTCTCATCTAAAGTCATTTATTACACCAGTTAAGTGGAGGAGGAAAATCTGGAACATTTGTACATAACTTGTTTGCTTCATTTGATTATTCTGTCTTTATTACCTTCTGTGGTTAATATGTCAGAAAACTGAGGCAGTGTACGCTGTCACATAATTACTAAAGAAACTTGTTTGGATAATAGTATAGTCGGCAACAATGTAGATAGTTCTTGGTTGTGGGTTTTTCTGATTTCATTGCTATTCAGCAATACTAAGGACAATTCTGGAGCACATAAGCTTTCTAAAGGAGGAATTCCTCTAGCAAATGGAGATGCACTGTTGGTGAAACCACCTTCTTGGGCATTTCCTTTGTGGACTACCCAAGAGGTGTATCGTAATAGCACTGAGAGAATGTCCTCTTCTACTGCACAAGCGATTGACCAAGTGATGGGTCATAAGGCAGATGCTAGAGTCAAATTTGTCAGTGTAAATCTCTCAGTGGAGAAGAATTTTAATGTTACTGGTCCAGCAACAAGTGACATTCTTCAAGATGAAGGTGCAAGTGTGGATTTGGAGTGGGTTAGTGTTGTCCTGACTGCGGATCCTGGAGTGAGAGTGGAAGATATTGAGGATCAACGACGTCCAAGGAGGAAAGAACACCGTCGAGTTCCAAGTACTATAGCTATTGAGGAAGTAAAGGTAATAGCATCATGGTTTCTTCTGGTTATTGTTTTTATTAATTTTAAAAGAGGTTATTAATTTGATCTACATGTGTCCCTTTTATATCACCTTACTCCGAACTGTTTTCTGCCTACTTTTGCCTTATATAAATAAAGATACCCTTTCTTTAACTCAAAGAACATAAGCATGTGTCTCTATAAACTTTACCATTTGGTGATTGTTAATGGGTACCACAAAAGAGGGTCCTGTGTAGATTTTTCTGCACATTTTCCGTGCCTCTGCAAATAGTTGCAGACTTGTGTTATTTGTAGAAAAATAGAAACTGTGGGCTTTCTCCAGTTGTGAAGTTGTTAGCGTTGGGAGGGATCTCTTGAGTAGTTGTATCCCTTGAAGTAGTTTTGTTCCCATTCAATTACTTCCTTCAGTATTTTGTATGATCGTTTCATATTTTGCAATAGAAGTGTACTTTCAAGAATCAAAAGCTTTTTTAAATGGATAAGTAAAAATTCATTTAATGATCAAAAGTGAGGACAATCAGTTGAAATAGAGCAAAAATTGAAATCTGCATTTGCTTAGTCTGCCAAAATGGGACAGAACTCAGACACCTATGAATGAGGGTATCCTGAAACTCACAAAGAAAAAAGTAGGCAAGTTAGTGAAAAAAAAGAGAAGAAACTTGGACAAAATAAAGACAAACAAATCAAACTAATTCTCCAAGCCTCTGATGTTCAGAAATCCTACCTATAACTTATTTTTGTTTTACATTCTTTTGATTTTCACAAACATAAAGTCTCTTTATGCAGGCTGCTGCGGCAAAGGGGGAAGCACCTCCTGGACTCCCCCTTAAGGGGGCCGGTCAAGACTCATCAGACACAAAACCTCGAGTGAGTTGAATAGACATTCATTTCCTGATTCAATTGTTGATGCGAAAATTGTCTCACCTAACATTTTCTTTCTTATTTATTAAAAGGTTGGTGGACCTCCAAAGGCCAGTGATGCTTTAGCTGGTGAACTATGGGAGGTTAAGAAAGAAAGGATTTGGAAATCTTCAGAGTTCAGAAAATTATCTGGGTGGGACTTGCGATCTGTAAGTGTAACTCACCAATAAAACAAAAAAATCTTTGTGGACACTTGTGTTCTTTACATCTTGTAATTCTCCAAAGCAAAGCACCTGGTCCAAACAAAAGACCAACCCACATGAAAAGTTTATGAGCCTTTGACAATGTTGATGGGAAAGAATGATTGTGCACAATCTTCTCACTGGTTCTCCTTGTACTTGCTGTAAAGTCATTTGTGTGGCTTATGAAAATCCAATGGGTGAAGTCGTGCTATGAACATTTCTGGTTTTGTAAAGCTTGAAGAATATTGTCTCTGTGTGATGTGGCTTAAAATCTAGTTTCGACGGATTTCTTTTTTACTAGTAATGAAACTATTTTCATCTTCTTCTCTTTGTGCAGGTTATTGTCAAGAGCGGTGATGACTGTCGGCAGGAACATCTAGCTGTGCGACTCATTTCCCACTTCTATGGTTAGTATCTTTTTGTAAAAAATACCATTGAACCCTGAATTAGCTTGATAAATCTTTTAGGCAATCCTTTCTTGTCACCTTGAAGATAATTAGTGAATGGTTACAAAATTTACCAGATATATTCCAAGAAGCTGGTCTCCCTCTTTGGTTGCGCCCCTATGAAGTCTTGGTCACTTCATCTTACACGGCTCTCATTGAAACGATTCCTGATACAGTAAGATCTACTATAGAACTTACTTCAACTTTTTGTGGAAGATTTTTATATCCATGCTGATTTCTTTTGTCCTGCAGGCTTCACTTCATTCTATTAAGAGTAGATATCCCAATATAACAAGCTTACGTGATTTCTTCATAGCAAAATATGGAGAGAATTCACCTAGTTTTAAGCTTGCCCAGGTAATGGCTGATCAATGTGTAGTTTATGATAAACATATGTGTTTAGGACTCTAAAACACCAACTATCTTTATTCCAGAGGAACTTTGTAGAGAGCATGGCTGGATATTCACTAGTGTGCTACCTCCTTCAGGTAACTGTGGACCACTTGTAAAATTTTCTTCTACGATACTCAATGGGCCAATGAAATATGACAATATGAGGTTCATGCTGGCTCCACTGATGTAATCAGTTTGTCACTTGAGAGGCATGGTAGAATAAGTTCCTTGAATGTTATTGTCTCTGGTAGCAAATGAATATTTGGGATGGAGGACTTCCAGCTTTTACTCGACCTGTTAGGAGTATCACTTGGATTGGTTTGATTGCAGTTACTCGTTTCACTAATTGAATTAGTCTTTTATAACAGGAAGTACTCATAATTTACATACATAATTATAACCTACATTAGTAGGTTGACTGAACGTGTAGAGAGCCTAGTAGAATGTACCTGTCTTTTTGTAAGAGGAAGGTTGAGTGGTATGGGAACTTTTTCTTAGAAATAAGCAATAATTACCTTTTAACTGCTCTCTCTCTCTCGCTCTTTGTTCTAATGCCATAGGTGAAGGATCGCCATAATGGGAACCTCTTGCTAGATGAAGAAGGTCATATCATACATATTGATTTCGGTTTCATGCTCTCAAATTCCCCTGGTGGTGTAAATTTTGAGAGTGCTCCATTCAAGCTGACACGGGAACTTCTCGAGGTAGGATACTACTGCACGGAGCATCTTTTTGTTTATGTGGTTAATTGGGAACCCATGCAAGATTTTTTTCAGTACAGAGAAATTTTAATATCCATATGATGTTAGGTCATGGATTCTGATGCTGAGGGAGTACCAAGTGAATTCTTTGACTATTTTAAGGTATGAAGCAGTAACACTCATGGGTCATCCGTTGATTCTCTAGAGTTCATTTGAGTTCATAATCTGCATCAGATTCAGTTATCAATGATTCTGCTCTTGCAGGTTTTGTGCATTCAAGGATTCCTAACTTGTCGGAAACATGCTGAGCGTATTATTTTGCTTGTCGAGATGCTCCAGGTGAGATGCTTACTGAGCCTCTCCTGCAAGCCCCACTCCATCATAGTAAAACATTCTCATAGACTAAAATGTTTCTTCCTCGATTAAGATTTACATTTTCAGTGGACTTCATTCTCCCATGGATATGGATGGCATGTAGATTTTTCTAGTAGATTGCCCTATTTTCTGTGTTCACTTTGAGAATTGTAGATAGCAAGGGGAAAACATGTTGAATTGCAGTTTGCAGTTTGCAGTACATGTTGAAGTTGACAGATGGAATAAATGTTTTCCAGAACCAAACAGAACCTAGCTGTGATTTTGATTAATAGATAAATCTACATATATTGTTTACTGGACTTCTTGCGATGACTGTTGACCAGGATTCGGGTTTCCCTTGCTTTAAAGGCGGTCCACGGACTATACAGAACTTAAGAAAGCGATTCCATCTTAGCTTGACCGAAGAGGTTTGCCTCGACATCACAAATTAGAGCACTTTCAGTACTCTTAAATCGTATCACTATTGTATGCTTATTATGCTTTATTTATGGCAGCAATGTGTATCACTGGTGCTTTCCCTAATCAGCAGTAGCTTAGATGCATGGCGGACCCGTCAATATGATTACTATCAGAGGGTCTTGAATGGGATATTATGAACTGGAGAAGGAAAACTTCTGGTCTTTTTAAGATGGTTCATTTCGGTGGGGATATCTGCTTGGACCGTACCCCACTGAATTTGCCTATTCAAGTCCTCCATTTGATGAAGGGCTGCAGACCTGGCGTAGGATTGGCTGCAGAGTTTGTTTCTTCTGTTTGTGGCTTAAGTGCAGATAATTGTTTATAGCAGGCAGGGAAGACCCTTACTGGGAAGTCACACTTGAATGCATTGGGCATCCTCTACTGTCACAACTGGATCTCGGGTTTGTTGGGTTTGCGGAGCTTTGCTCTTTCCGGGTATGGAGCTGAGCAGGCCTTTGTACCTATATTACTCAGACAGATCACACTGTACAGAAGGATTTTTTCTGTTGGGGGAGAAGCAGCGGAAGCATGGGTGCAGCCCTTGGAAACCGAATTTCGCGGAAATTTCACTGTGTGGTTTGTGGGTGATTTTCTCGTTTCCTTTGATGTTTTGCGGTTGTGGGTTGATGTTTTCCTCCGCGCAATTTTGTGTTACCAAGGTGGCCCTGTAAACTGGTCTCATGTCAGACATTTAGAAGGAATTTGGCCTCCCCCGAACATGTCTTATTATTTTCAGCAGGTTAGATGCACTAAGGTTTCCATTTTTTCGGTCTAAGCTGATATGCAATTTGTGTTGGCCCAAATTGCAGTTAGCTCTAGGTGGACCCTTCTGTGTGAATTCATCCTTGCATTCGTCCAATTGATTTGAAATTCCGATTTTGACAGGGCGGGGTGCTGCGTCAATGAGATGTGTCTTTGCCTTCTATTCCGAATTTTAGTTTTAATATATATATGTATTTTTCCTAAATGTATATCAACTCCGATACGCCGACGTGAGTTGCTTGACATGTATCTGCAGTTATGCTTTGAGATTATTTATTTATTTTTTATTTTTTAATTTTGTCAGTGAGCAACGGGCGACGAGCTGATGAACGTGAGCTCTCACCGTATACCACGGCTTTTGCTCGAGTCAGTCGATGCCCCGTGAATAGGTAATGTCTCCTGTTATTGACAGTGAGCTTAGCTCAGTAGGAGCAGAGGCAGAGGCAGATGCAGAGGCTTCCCGTGATTGCTTATTCTCTCTCTCTTTTTAAAACTTCTCTTTCTTGCTGCCCCGTGAGAATGCACCGGACTTTGTGGTAACGTGTGTATCAGCCACAGCTACAGCTGGCCACTGCCACCGCCTGGAATGGAAGCGAGTCCGAAATCGATCGCAGGCAAGGCTCCATTCTTGAAACCGAATCGAGACCCTCGGTTTCGGGGCTCGGACGATATAAGGAAAGAAAATCGAGGAATTAAAGAAAAAAAAGGTGGACTCAACCAGCCGGCTGCTGGTCTAAGTCTACCCGAGGAGAGGAAGATCAGTTCTTGGACTGGCGCTGCGTAATTTTCATCTACGACGCATGACGGAATGCACAAGGCCTTCGAATCTAGATTTCGGCCTGGAGATGGCTGTACGAGGGGGTCGGCTTAATTGTGTGAATCTTGTTCGGACTTGATGAACCGAGCTGCTCGATCAGATCAGTTGCTCAGGGCAGAGTCAATCCTCTAATTTGCCTTGATTTTCTTCGAAGAGACAAGAAGGTTCCTGTTAAAAAGAACAAGGTGAACTAACTAATAACGAAAGGCGAGCCCAAGTGTTCGCTAGAAGGCTGGCTGAATTTCCGGCTCCATGGCATCATCCTTCACATTTCAGCGAAACCCTCCGAATTTGCGTCGGAATTCCGACACCGAGGGAAAAGATCTCACCACACAGAGAGAGAAAAGAGAGAGAGAGAAGAGAGAGAGAGAGAGAGAGTAGGCAATTAGGGGTAGGGGTGTGCATCAGCGGGAATTCCCTTTGCCTTCTCTATTACCATAGACAGAGAGAGCATTACACGAGCTGCGTGAGACATACACAAGCGCAGCAATATCTCAAGACCTGTGTTTTCTCACAATATGCAGTAGCATCGGACAAATGAACGTTGGTCGAAGCTCCGCTGTGGGTAAACCAAGGATCGCGTTGGACGATGCCCCGGGTTGAACAAGTGGTGCCTCTCGGTCCCGATCGGAGGAGTNACCGCTGTGGGTAAACCAAGGATCGCGTCGGACGATGCCCCGGTCGAGCAAGTGGTGCCTCTCGGTCCCGATCGGAGGAGTGGGTGCTCTCCCCATTTTTACTTCTGCTGCGTGCCGCCGGCGAGAATTCGTTGGATCTGGAGACCTCTGCTGAAGGCTTGGTTGTAGAGCAGCCTCGTCTGGAACTCGGACACGAACGGGAACCAAGCCAGGACTGCGACGGGGGTGAAGATCACGAGCCCCATCATGTACTCGTAGCCCCTCGCCAGCGCCTTCACCGAGCCCCACATCCCCAGACCCTTCACGAATGGCCTGCACGCCTGCGATATCTGCCCCGAATACGAGGACAGTGCACTTTCCATCAATCACCTAACTACGGTTAAAATGGTGTACGCTGGCCATCAGAGGAAACGAACTAGCGAAGGTCTGTTTAAGTGAGAAAAAAAAAAAAAAAAGGATCTGTAACCTGAAGCAAAGCCCATCCGGTGGGCATGAAAGCGAGTAAGCTGGCGAAGATGTCTCCGACGGTGAGGCTGAGGAATGCGAAGAGGGCACCGACAGTCACTACTGTCCCAACAAACAGGAACAGTTTGAGGAGCCTGAACATCAGCTGGAAATCGGCGCTGAACTTCTTTCTTCCCATAGAGACAATCTGTGCAACGTGTGTCAGTTAAGTCGCGAGAGAAGAAAAGAGTGAGCTGGGAGGAGGAGGGCTTGAGTACCTTGAGGATGATCATCACGGCAACAATCACGAGCCAAGAGAGACCGTATATCTGCATTTAGTAGGAAACAAGTTGAGTGGTTAGAACAGTTCCGCGTAAGAGAGCCAGAGACCTCATGTTAGAGATTGATTTCACGCTAGCCAGTCCAAAAGGGGATCCTCCTTCACATTTTATCTTCAGAAAGCCTCACGTCCTTGTCTGAAGCTATGCAGATTTCAAGGGCTGTAAGAGTAACATCTGATGCAAATCCAAGAATGTTGATGAATGAAGAGGCACAAGGTATGAGCTTACCATGATGCTCTTATTCCCTTGGGCCACATGGAGATGATAAACGATGCCGTACTGGTAAATGAAAAACCGCAGGGAGAGTACGATCTCCCAGAACCTTCCCAACATCCCAGTGTACTGCAGGTGCTCCTGCTCCTCATCCCACCATGATTCCCAGCTCTTATTCGCCGGTACACCAATGCCGCCTCGGCTGCTGATCCATTTTGTCCAGTCATCCCAGTCATCCACTATCTTCTGCCACTCAAACCCTGAAGGATTGAAGATGAAGGGGGAGAACAACCAAGAGGAGACCAAGAACCACATGGAGATAGTCAGAAGAATGTAAGAGATAGTGCCCTTGGCTGCCCAGCCATATATCTTATAAGCTACCAACAGAAGCATGAGCTCTATTCCCTTCACAAAATGGCTCCTGGAATACATTCTATAGTTCTCAGCAAACTTCTCGTGCCGAACGACAAAACCACGTCCTGTGGCTCTGTACTTGGCCCCACCATGAAGGATGGTCCGCCCAAAGTAATGGGCTTTGGTTCCCAGAGAGAATGTGAAGAACACAGCTGCAAGCTGTAGCTGCATGATTATGATGTCTCCCAGGGCTGTCTGGAATCCTCTCTGGAGGCCGATCTCCATGACCATTGGCAGGGCCATGAGAAGCCCAAGCTGAACCACGGACTGAGAAGCCATGGCAGCCTTTAGAGGATCATTCCCACTAGCACTTGCAACTTTGATGATTGACTTCTCCAGTCCACTCAAGGAGAGGTAAAGCTTTCCATACAGATAAGCATAGAGCACGAGGACAACCATCTGCTCATAATGAGAAAGAGAGCAAGGATTGGCTTAAGTTGTGCTCTAAACAATATGCAAGAAAAGGAAAAGGGCAATGGATGGATGTAGGAAACTTACAATTGCATTGACATAAAATCCCACTGTTGTAAAGTAACATGACAACATGCGGAAAAAGTCAAACCGGTGACCCAAGCGGTAAACATCTCTGCTGAGAGTCTGTTCACCATTACCGCAGGCAACTTTTGCTTCAAAGAGGGATATTTGGTTGAGCCCAACATCTCTGCCCTTGCCAACTTGAATATATTCATGATGAGTAATGTTTCCACGTCTCAGTGTGGAATTGAAGCCTATGGAAACAGGGACATGATTTGGTAGATTAGTATGAAGCACTGCTGCTTCTGCAGTTGAAGATGTAGATCTTGATTATCTTACCAGCAAAAATGTCCTCACTGAGATTGATGCCACGGGAAGCCTTACTAATGCCTCCCCTAGTTATATGGAAGATTCTGTCAAACACATCTGGATGACCATAATGGAACCGAACCCTGTGGGTAAAGAACTCAAGTTGGTCAGGCCAAAAAAAAAAGAACTTAATTTTGCTGAGAGCTATCTCAACATAGAGAGTGTAGGCAATAGAATCAGATTCCGGTAGCATGAGTTAGCATGCATACTTCAGAGGCCTCGCAAGAACTCTTTGTCCGATGGTAACAAAACTTGTTTCTTGGTTAGACATGAACCAACCCAAAGAGGAGACACTGCAGTCCAAGCCAATGGTGAATCAGAGACAGTAGAGGGAAGAAGCATTCCTGGAAAAGAGAATGTATTTGTCTAACCTTCCAGTAAAGATATGCTCACGAACGCCTAGAATAGTGGGTGGTCGCACTCCGTGGTCTTCACTGAATTCTTCCAGAAGGTTACGCATTTTCAAAGCTTCTTCCAAATAATTATCCTGGAAGAATTTACATAACAATTTGCATGATGCAAAGGATAAAACAAGCGACATCCTGAGAACAGATTGTTGTGCCCAGTTACCTGGTTCATGTCAATAGTTTGAAGAGCTTCCCCACGAGTGAAAATTATAGCATGATTTTGATTTTCAGGCTTCCCTTCTCCTATTTTGGCTGAACCGGGTAATTTTATGCGATAGATTTCCTGTATGTAGACAAGAGTACAAGGGCAATAAGGATTTGCTCACAGCTCAGTACAAGAGTGTCGAGATGATGTTCTTCATAGATTTAGGCGCTCTTACCTGGTCTAGATTGTCAACTGCTTTCACCAGAACAGAGTAATAAACCTTCTGCACCTTGTCCCCATCCCTTTCCTCCACCTCATCAATGTATGCTACACGGAGAGAGGGATTACTGTGGAATAAATGACCAGATTTTTCAGTTGCTAGGCTCCTGAACAAATTTAATCTAATCACTTTCTCATGTCCTTTCCAACTTTATTATATATAAACATACTTGACCATCAAATTGAGAATGTCGGTTGCTCGGCGATCTCCACTTCGCTTTTGGTTTCCATAATTCTGGCAGGTCGCAACATAAGTGAATTTCATGTCAGCCACGGCCTCAAGTTGAGCATGCAAAGATCTCTGCTTTTTCTTATCGCCCTCTGATGTAAATGCAATTGCCTTGTAGCCTTCCTGCATCTCTGTTAAAAAGAACATAGTACATAAAAATAAAAACGAAGTGCAAAAGTTTCTCCCAGCAAGCATGAGCTAATTCACAGTACATCCCAAAAGGGTATGCAGTCTTCTGTGGATACTACAAGTGAACAAATGGATAGAGATGGAACTGTATAATTTGTCAGAATCATACTCTCACAGTTATAGTATATTATTTGTAGAGAAACCCAGAGAAGATGAGTGCTTTCTCACCACTTTCATTAGCCATGTCAAGGAAAGCCTGAAGCTTCAATGCCCTCCAGTAGTACATCATTCCTCTGACTGTAAGAGTGGCATTGTCATCACTAACAGCACAAACCTCATTCATATCCTTCATGTGAATATAAAAGTGCAACTCGTTGCATCAATTACCTGTCCTACAGAGAGTTTGTCCTCTTAGTGAAACCCAGTGACGAAGCTGCAGAATATTCTCTTCATTTTCCCAGATCTCACTCTCCTTTGGGCAATTAAGCCTCTCCTTGAAGTTTTCCCACTCATCTAAGTGTTATGAGGAAAAAAATCAAGACTCAAGATTTGCACATCCAAGACAATTGAGTCTGCGTTAGTCAACCATCTTACTGTATCACAAACCTGGAAATATCTTCTGCAAGTAATAGATGATTGACACACCATCTTCATTCTCCATTTCAAGCTCATTTTTGGAATAGACGGTCTCTTCACTATAGTAGGGAGTCAGGACACTGCCAGTTAAAAGTACATTTAAATCATGTCATTTTTGGAATAGACAGTCTCTTCAATACAGAAGAGACTCATGATTCAGCCAGTTACAGTAGGGTCAAATCATGGTGTAGAAGAACATTGGCATCATAAACAACATAATGTTCAAAGTCCTCTAAAATGGATAAATGATATGAGAAATCGAATTTGGTGTTTTAGGTCATGAAATTCCATGTAGTAAAGAATCCACAAATCACTAGCTTCGCCTAGACAGCAAGTCATCCCAAAAGGTAGAAACAAAGGCATGAGCCTGAGTAACTGGAAAGGTCATTCATGCATGCCCAACATATTTTGAATGTCATTTCTATAGTAGATTCATGGAATTATCAACTTCTAGAAAAATTCCGTGTTCATTACAGTTGTGGTGATTCTAACAATACCTGAAGGAGAGCATCTTACGGACACGAGGAGGACGGGGCATGTCCATGAAAAGTGAATTTGTGAAAAAGGAAATTCTTCGACGAGCTTCAAGGTTGGTAGGGATGTCAACTGCAGATTCCTTCACCGTCAGCAACAGATAGAGGCGTCTTATCTAATAATCAGAGAGAGACACAATCACCATTTTCAGATAAAAGGAGTAGTGCTCTGGTTAGGAGAACAAATGATTTAATACAAATACCTGCTCCTCCCATTGTGCTGTAATTACAGGAGGATATAGTATGGCAGGTCTTGCATCAGTGCCAGCAAAAAGTTGTCTTCCAGTATCTTTGCTGCAGTGCCCAACTTCCACTAACTCACTGGAATCAATGAAGAGGTCAATGGAGTTATATACTGGACGAGATCATCAATTAGATAGAATAGCTAAAAAGTGCCACTAAGAATTAAAGAAAATCCAACCGGATCTCAGTAGTTGACATGTCACGTGAAACCACTTCTAACATATCTTGAAGCAGCAATACCACTCTACCTCGCTTTTCTGGATCAGCATCTTTCTGCACAACGTACTTTTCTTTATTGATAGAAGAAAGAAAATAAAAAGAAAATAAAAAGTTGCATCTAACTGCAGGTGCCACTGACAAGAGTTTCTAAACTGACTCACCAGAATTCCCACGAGCTCCACAAATTTCTCACACAGAGTAGACAAAGCTTTCATCTTGAAATTTTGCAGGAACGTATTCTTGGAAATGTGGTTTTCAATTTCTTTGAAAATGCCGCTAACAACCCTGTCACAGGGTAAATTTATCAAACCACCATCAACTTGATTGATATAACCCCACAAGGGAAGTGAGGGAATAAAAAATTATCTTAAAATGATAGATTTTCTGTCTCTGAAGTATCAAAATCCATATTGTTGAGGATATAGAAGAGATGAGTCATGGAAATGAATAATAAGGAAGATGGAATTTTCATGAAACACAGTAATAGTCTCAGGTTATGAAAACACATAGGCACACATATGTATGTGAACCGTATGGAGGAATTGATGCTAGCTGGAAACATATTTCTACAAGGTTTCCACTTATTGTACTTGGAGCAAAGATGATGAAGGCAAAGTTACTAAAGGATGTCCCAGATTCGTGCTGCAGATTGAGACACCAGACTTTTAAGAGATGTCTTTAATGGGCAACAACCTTTTCTCATTTTCTCCAATAACC
This sequence comes from Sonneratia caseolaris, assembly GCA_900006705.1. Classification (NCBI taxonomy): domain Eukaryota; kingdom Viridiplantae; phylum Streptophyta; class Magnoliopsida; order Myrtales; family Lythraceae; genus Sonneratia; species Sonneratia caseolaris. Next base: position 983,988 of record CXYZ01002951.1, read on the forward strand.
AGAACATCGAGGACACGCTTCAATGATTCATAGCATTCAATGACCGCACATTTCATATATTCATCTGCGCAAATGCGCTTCCAGAGGTCAGCATCTTTGGATCGAAATTGAGCAGCCATATCTAGGGCTATTGGAATCTGCAAAGAAAGATAAAGATCAAGCAATATGATTGTGCGATGACTTGGATGATAAAATAATTATGCAAAACCAAAGCCTAACCTTGCTAGCAAGCAAAAAGGGGGGCCATTGGATAATCTTCAGGCTCGGGTCCAGGGAATAAGGAACCAGCAGCAGATCCATCTCCCTGAAAAAGAGAACCATTAGATTAGTCTTACTTATAGGATAAGTTGAAGATGAAATGGAAAACAAAATATATAATTCCAATTTGGTGCAGAGCCTTGCCTATCACTAATTAGATCCTCTTCCCGGAAACTACATATTATTTCATTCCATAGCTGAGCAAATTTTGCAGCTTCACTTCTCCTGCTTGCTGGAGCCTAGACATGTGTGCATCAATTATGATCCCAATAAATAGTGAATTATGATATCATAAGTTGCTTCCTGTTCTTAGAAGACAAACCTCAGCAAAACGCTTCACAAAAAATCCTCTTTTCCGGGACTTGTCAGTGGGAACCAAATAGGTATTAAATGCAGCAGGAAGTGACTGGAAACGGGATCTTAGCATGCCCAGAGTACGTATCTGAATAATAGACCATGCCAAAATTGAATGCCAGAAAGAATTTTATGGTTATGCATTATCAATGTGACACAAAGATGCACGAATTATTAGTTACAGATAGTTTAACTCTGACTTCCACAATGATCCCCAGGAACTGATTCTTCCGAAGAAAATAAAGAGACATTGATTTCATGCTTAATACTATCAGGGAGCTGGCAGAGAACCAAATATTTTTCAAAATACTTCTTGTTAGTGACATACAGCGACATTACTGGTCTAACCATCTGACAAGAGCTGGACTAGGAAGATCATGAACAGGCTTCTAAGATGAACAAACAAGGAATAATACCTCGCCGAGGCGGTCAAAAGCCCCAATGATGCCACCACACAAAGTTGAATAGATGGAATACCAAATTTGAGAGTCCATGAAATACACCTGCATCACTTGTGTGAATTAATTTAGGCCTTTCTACAATAAAAAGAGATGGTCCCAGCATTCTGATGTCATGGCTTATGATCTACTACAAACAAACCGAAAAGAAGCACTTTACCAACTCATACGTACAAACACCTGCACTTTTTTCTAAATGCAAATAAAAAAAATGGAAATAGTAGGGAAAGCATCCCTCAGTTTTGGACTTCTTCAGCGCAACTCACCAGGATAACAGGAGCCCAGAGTGCAAGAACTGCTCCATAGTTATGTTTAACTGTGTTCACAAAAGAAATATTTAAAGAAGTGCAAATTTATTGAAAGGCAATGAGAGACAGAAGGAATAATAACTACCTTTAGGAAGAAATTCATGCCATTCGTATTTGATTAAAGAAATCTTCATTATTTCTTTTGTTGGCTTCACAAGAGGCTTTATCTGTGGAAGAAAATATCAAAGGATTAAAATAGACAGAACTATATATTATTTAGAAGAACAGATCATCTCAATCATATGTAACCAAAAGAAGATGGTAAAGAACTAGGTGACTAACCTGGAAAAAATAACTGAATGCTAATTTGGAGCACAACAAAATAAACCAGAAGAGAGTGTATCTGTGAACATAAATCAGGTGAAAAAAGGTTAAAATTTGAAATAAATAGAAAGCTGAGGGGAATGTTTTTCATCGTAGAAGTACTAAAAGACTGATCTTTCAAACTCACTTTATTAGTGCAAATTGACTTTCATGCATCCCTCTTCCGATGTAAATTCTTGGCTGCAATTGTCAAATAGGTTTAAATCATTAAGAAGAGTTTGGAAACAAGAAAGACAATTGAAGAAAGATGTTACATAATGTAAACTAAAGATGACACCAGATATGCAGGCAAATAGTTACCTGTGACCACCATAAGAGGAATCTAATGATATGCCAGTCTGAATTTTCAATAAAACGCCGCAGCATAGGGAAAATAAAAAGAAAAGCCGCTAGTATGTTTGGAAGCAGGTAAATGCCTGCAGCCAAAATATACAGTGGAGGTATGCCTTTTACTTCAGGAAGAAACGACAGCAGTTTCTTTATTTCGCCTGCACCCACGGAGTCCGACTGAATATAGCAGATTGGAAGAACGACTGCCCATGCAAGACTGACCAATATTTTGAGAATGCTTCGCATGATGTAACTGAACCTCCATCGATGATAACCAGGGAAGTTCAAAACCATGTCCAGCATACCTGCATGACATGCAAGAGAATGAGTAAAAAAAGGAAAAAAGGAAAAGAAAAAAAAACTAAAGGGAAATAATACATCAGGACCTAAAAGTTATTCAGAAACGACTGTCCAGCTGTCGGTGCAGAAGTTTCTGAAAAATATTTGATGAGTTTTAATAGAGCTGAAATAGATGAATTCTCAATAAAAAAGTTCCACTGACAAATCTACTCATTAGGCTTATGTCCATGGACATCAAGGTCTAATTCCAGAAGCTTTCCAACTTCATAAGAAAGTTTAGCATAAATTGGTTGCCAGTACTATGATGATTAAACATTGTATAAAGATAATACGGTTAAAATTCAAATCATTCACAATGTTCTTTTGAAAATAAAGTTTTGTGGATTTAGTAGATTCTGTATCCTACAAGAAGGGAAAAAAGATTAAATAGAAACCATTTTGGTATAAGAAAATATAGTAAAGGTATCTGCAGTCAACTTTTTGCATTTAGATTTTCAAAAGCCTGATATGGTTATTGAACTGTAAGACCTCTGGTTTTAGCTGAAGAAGTAACATACTCTGAAGCAAACGAAGAATTGACGCCGTGATAAAGATGCTGGATACTTGAAACAGGATTTTCTTATGGAAAATCTCCATGATAGATACTCCACTCCATGCAATGATGATCATAGCCTGCAATAAGAGGGATTGCCTTTCATGTTTAAACAGAACGAGCCAAAACTAACAAACAGAAATCTGGAAAAATCTAAATACCTGCAAAGCCAGTATATAAAATGTCCAGAGACGATCAAAACTTCGGAAAATATGCCAGAATGTTCGAGTCTCGACAAAATTTAATTTGCCTATGCTTCCAGGATTCCTTTTTGTGCCCTTTCTTCCCTGACATTATGTACATCATTAAGAAAGTTGCGCACCAACAATTTTAATTTTGAGGAGATTGAGGAGAATTTACAGCATGAGTACCCTTGTCAAGTCACGTGTGGATTTGAAAAAATCTCCATCGTCACGCATAGGCCAACCCAAAGAGAAACAATCCGGTGACCTGCAATTGGTAGCAAAGTAAGAATCTCCAATCAAGCAGCAAAAGCAAAGCAACACAGGGATTAGCGAGGAGAAAAACCAGAAGTATTCATTTAGATCGTCATAATTGCACCAGGCTGAGTAAGGGGCTTTTCCATTTTTCCCCTTTTTGGCTTCCTGCAAGGATAACAGAAAATTTTATCAAATATCCAGGTAAAGATAACGACTGAAAGGTTGATGACATGCAACCTCGATCCACAATGACATACCTTTTCAATTACACGATAGATAGGAGCTATAACCTTTCGTAGGAAAGCCTCATCATCCCCTCCATATGAAGGTTTAATATTTTCTCCAGTAACAATGCTGACATTTCCAGCCAGCAGCCCATGGAGTTCATATGCCATCTGAGTAAAATAAGGGAATTTCAGGATCAGATTATTACTTGCAACAGGTCAAGTCAAGGGGAAAACAGAAGATGAAGATTGTACTTAGATATCCCGAAAGCACTTACATTGTGGAAAATGTAGCATAGGCACTCTGGCATGAAACGAACATTTGCTGCCTCACCCCATATGAGAAGGTAAAGACCCATATACAGTATCTTTCTCTGCTGCACTTCAGGCTGATTCTGTGGGAGCCTATATGGACAATAATTATGGTAAAAACTTGGCGAGCTTGGCATTGCACATGCTACTAATCCAAAGTTAAATTGTTTATTTAAGTTTATGAGAATCTTTCCAGAGTAATAGAAAATTATTGTTCTTAATCTTTTCAAGATGTCCATCAGACCGGTTCAGATTCTCACCTCAAACTGTGCTTTCTACCCAAGAACCTGCACCACGTTTTGTAATTCTTAAAAAGCTTGTTCATTAAATCATCTACTGCTCTCTCATCAAGCTGCAACAAAAATGAAAGAGAGTTCACAGAAAATAACATATAAGTTGCTCTGATTTCTTCAAGATGTAGTCAACTTTGAGCGTTATGCATTATTTTAGAATGTGATATTGCACATGCCTTATTAAGAGGTTCAGGCTTTGGGACAAGCCTTATGTGGCCATTAGCTAGCAACAAAATCAAATGCTCCCTTTGGTTCCTGACATTATCTCGCTATATCACCAAAGAAAACAATGTTAGTGCAACCTTGAGGTTGATATTGTAATTTCAAGACAAAACTTACAACGAACAATTGACATCATGCCTGAAAACCAAACATGGCTCTTAGCCAATCTAGAAGGTCTAGATCTCCGGCCTTAATTCTCTGCTGTACAAATGGTGTTGGCCAGCTCAGTCCACGAGTACTATTGAGAGCTGCAACAGCTGCCTTGACCTGAGACATGGATTTAAAAAAGGGACTTTAGGGAATGATGGGCCCCAGAGGAGACTAGAAGCAGCAAATGCATGGTTTATCTGCACGATAAATCCATCACGCTAAATTCACCTCTTCTAGCTGCACGACAGATTGTGTTGCTCCAGAATCCAGAGGAAGGATGTTATAGGGTGCATATATCTCCTTCTTCTCTTGGACATCTCTTGCTGCTGCAATAATCTGCTCAACAAAAACAATAAAGATAAAGAAATCATATCTTTTGAAACGATCAAAATTATGAATTGGACAAGCACCATTTATGGCGAACCCTATTTCACTTGATAGATACCTCCGGTGCAACTTCTTCGACCTTTTCAGTCTTATTAACAGCACATAGTACTTCAAAGAGCACTCCCGCTGTCTGGTAGGCTTTGCCAAGCTGAGCTCTATTAATCACCAAATAGGTCAATGATATGGAATCAGTCAAGTAGATAGTCAAATTATGGAAGTGGCAGCATAATTAGCTCATCAGTGCATTCATAATTCTCCCTCTTCCGTGCTCTAACTGGATGCTGCACTAACTAGAAAAGCAGAGTCCTGCTATACCTGTCAGCTTTCTCCCCCTGGTCCAATGCTCTAACATAGTGTTCATAGTACTGATAATAAAAGCTATCAATTTCAGCTGCATCAGTCTTCTCTACTCGGGAAGCAAGACTGGATGCATTATCCTGCGAATGTAGAATATCTGTTACTTCTCATGTGATCCCAAAAAATAAGGTTTGGCATTGAGCATTTAGATCCTGTGATAAGAAGCTACAAGAAACTAAAACATGCGGTTTAGAGTAAATTACGTACTTAGCCCGTGAGCTTTTCTTTTCTTTTCTTTTATTGAGAACGGACATGAAACTGAAACCAAGGAGATGATCTCATTGATTTGTATATAGTAGCCCTTAGTCTGATCCACTGTTAATTTCCCACCATACCGAGTATCTAGAATTTTAGTAAGCCATTTTCAAACGATAACTGGTTCAAAATTGGCAACATAAAAGATCACCAATCTTATTCAACTCAACCATGATAGTGGAGTCATTTGTGAAATCACCCTTTCTAGCCGCTGTAGAAGAGCAGTCTTGAATTGCCTGACGCCACGTCCGCTCGAGTTTGGGTCCAACCGATGCGCTTTCTCAAAGGCATAAAACCGACCTGGAGCAACGTTGTAAGATGATCATCATCCATTCCAAGGATAAAAACACAACTGGTATGCGTGTCTGTGTCCCTGGGGGAAACCGGTACTATGTTTGACAGCATCAGCCTCGTAATTTTAGAGATTTCTTATTACTAAAAGATGTACCGGGAATTTTTCTTTTATAGAGCGCGCGGTTCAGAAAATAGTCAGCTGAGCAAAATTGTCAGCGATCAATATGAACAATTATTTTTTAAAAAAAGTCAATGCATATAACTTTACATTATCCAAAAGGAAATTCTATGTCAACTCATAATATGCATAAGAAAAAAAAAAGCTTAATGACTGGGAGACAAAAATATGTCCATATCAACTTACTGAAAAGCAATATATATATATATATGTATATGTGTAAAGCGTATGGCTATGGATGCTAAGTAATTGTCGTTCACTTCTTTTCTATTAATATTATAGGGAGATCACAATTACTTGTTTATTCACCTAGTTGATTAAGTTGATACAAAGTGTTACAATATCACCTACATTCGTTGAATTTTTTATATGTATTTTTTTTTTCTGAAAATGAGATTAGTTTTTTCTCATCGGGAGTAAAGGTCTAGTATTGATTGAGCACAGCCACGACGCTACAATATTGATTCAGTCCCTTGTTGCAAGTGCACTGCGATGGGAGTGAGAGGGAATAAGTGTGTTGGGGATCACGTACAGAGGTAGGCGACGCGAGGCCGCTCTTGGCTGATCTCGTTGGCGACCCGAAGGATGGGAGCAATGATGCTGAGGGAGGAGGGAACAACCTCATTGTCGAAGACCTCGGTGGTGACTGTAGTGGTGGCAGCGCTTCGGGATGGCCTCCGCGAGAGACCCTGGGGGCCTGACTCGTGGTTAGCCATTCCCGTTTACACCTTTGCAAGTCACAACAGCCCAAGCCTCTATCTACCCACGCCCCTGCACAGGTTCCAAGAATCGAATATCAGCTGCCTTTTGTATCAAAATTTAGAGAACATGCAAATTCCACTGGACTCCAATATCAGCCGTTGCTTCTGACAAATGAAAGAAAAGAAAATCCGCTTAACACGTCAGAATACGCGATGCGATCCAATTGCTTTCTCTTTTCACGAGTATTCATGCCTCCTCGTTTAGATACCAAAAACCGAGCAAAACAGAATTTCGGTAATTAAGAGAATAACATGCAAAATAACCAATGCAGCAGCACCGGCTGGCTGAGTCCATATATAGCAGTACTCGTATTCTTTCCATGAGTCCATGACGATGGTGACACTTCTCCGGTGACGTGAAAACGAAGCAGAAAGAGAGCTCCGAGACGGAAGAAGAATCCACGCAGGATTAGGAAATGGCCATTCAACGAGCAAGGAAACAGAATCAGCAGAAAATCAAAATCCACAGAGAGAGAGAGAGAGAGAGAGAACCTTCAAGTGGAGGAGAGGCGAATCGTAGGAGAAGAGTGGGCGGAGCAATAAATGGCATTGCGAGAAGGCTGGAGCGCGGGCAGGGTGGGGGTGGTCTTGCGGAGAGGGAGGGAGTGTGTGGGGGAGAGAGGGAAGGGCAAGATGGGTAATTCATTCGAGCCCGATCATGCCACGTGGCGGGAGGAGAGAGGGTGGTGAGGTGTCAGCGACGAAGAAGGCGGGTTGGGACGGACGCGCCAGCGCCGTCCTCGGTTGGACGGGGCTGTCTGTCTCCCTTTCCTTCCTTGGTTCTTTCCCTATTTTCCCGTTTTGTTATGGAACGCTCCTCGACGCTTCAGTCCCCCCTCCTGCCCCACGCCCACGCCACACACTGTTACAATATTGAAAAAGGAGAGAGGAAATGACGGGACTACAGAGGTCAACCGTCAGTTTCTTCCGGATTTTTTTCCGGCTAACTTAAGAGATATACACACACGCACGCACGCACAATCTGATTGCTAGAACCAATTGCGTCGTGGTACATCAACGTCGCTAGAAAATCTAACTCGGGAGATTTACGACACAGCGTGCCATTATATTTGCTCTGTCGTCCACTGTGATCTGCACTGCATTCTTCAGGGCCTTCAACTAACTCACTCCTTGAACACTCCGACATTATGGGAAGTCATTTCCAACGATTTTTGTTCCCCCGTATCCCATACCGGTAACCCAATAAAAAGAAGCTGTACGTCAAGAAAATGAGATCGGCAAGAAGGAGCGCAAGAAGTTAACGCGATCTTATCAACCCACAAATATGATTGTCATTACGTTTGACGTATGATTTATACACACACACATATATATATCTACATATATATTAAAATATGGTTTGACCACCTATTCTTATTAAGTGAAATAGAAAATTTATTATATGTATAACTTTATTACTTAATAGATTGATGTGATTCAAATATGGATAGATCCTAATTCATTTGAGATGTGAACGTCTATATGTTAATGTAAGAGATAATTACAATAAATGTCTTATATATTTATATTTTTTTACAATTGAATTTTATATACTTTAAAATGACTCATTTAGTCATATTAAATATTTGATCATGTTACGTATTAGAGTTAATTTTAATAGTTTGCTGATGCGATATTTAACGGTGACATGTAGTATGACACGTCGACAAGTTTCAAATTTGCCACGTCAACATATCATGTTAGCAATTAATTTATTGACATGCCATTATGACATATTAGAAAATCGTTAGAATTAGGACCTCATTATGTTGCATAATTGAACATATATGATTAAAACAATCACTCTGAAATATACATAACTTACATAAATAACGATAAATGTATAGGGCTTCCACTGTTGTAATTATCTTTGGGCTATTTTGATTCTCAATATGGATAATGTAACGAGGGTTGTCTTCCATGTACTTCCAACCAACTGTGGAGATTAGGTTGCCCCACTTCTTTAATTATCTTGATCTCACGGATATGACTGGAAGCGAAATTAATCTTGATGACAACGATCGAAATGTCATGAACACACGCAGATTTCGGTAGAAATTAAGCTTTGAAGAGGGTGAACGTGAGACACGTACATTGGTTTTCCATGATAACCAGACCTATCCACGCGTGCATTACTTGCAGTGCGCGTCAGGTACATACATATACTACAGCGTTATGCCTCAATCGCGTGCTCGATCACTCTTAATCGAAGTTTGCTGACTAATCACATAATGATCGACTTAATCAATTTGCAGTGCCAGCCACTGGCCGGCCAGGAGGTGGTCGCACTGGGGGTTTAGGGTTGATGAGGCCGAAGCAGCCAGGGGCGAGGTTGAACATCCGCATGACGTACGCCAGAGCAAGCGTCTCCACTTTTCACACCGTAGACTTTGTCGCACATCCGGGTAGGTGCAGGCACGAATGACCCTACACCATATACAAATTAGATAAACTGTGAACTTTATGGTTCCATATGTACTCTCACTAAACAAAGTCCTAACTTAGTGTTGTATATTCGCGGCAAATCAGCCATCTTTTCAAATATAATAAATAATCGAGTTCGATCCCACTCGGTGATGATGTGGTCGGTTATCTTCCATGATACATACAACAACTCGATGGGTTAAAGCTGCACCGGTCTCCAAGCTTCGATGGCGAACTCGAATGCAAGATGAACACCGATCGAAAATAATACTGAAAACTGAGGGAGAGCTCATGTAAATGGTTCGAAACCGCATGTAGCTTTTTAAGCAGACGACTCAATAAATGTAGAACAAGGTAGCGTGTGAGCGAAACAACTGATATAATTAGTATGTGTAACGGACACATCATTAATATATATATATATATAATGGTAACCGACGCGTTATTAATATATGTAATATTTAAATATGATTATACATTAATCCGAATACTAAAATTGGATTGGAAACAATTTACCATTCAGTAATTTATACCAACATATTTATATGGGTACATGCATAGTATTAAGGTGTGAATTACAGTGACTCACCACTAAAGGGTCTGCGACCCTCAGCTAGATATGTTAAACGGGACAGGTTGGTCGGTGATTGGACCGTCCAAATCCGGAACCGGCCTAGATCTCTTTTAACCCGACCTATAACCTTTCATAGTAGATTTGGGACGGTTATGGGCCGGTTCTAAAATATGGACCTATTGAACTGTAATCGATCTGAACCATTACCTTGCTGAACCGGCCTGAAACCTTTGAAAATCGGCCTGGACCGCCAAAAATCCTGCAAATCAACGGTTGGATTTTGTCNTGATGATGTGGTCGGTTATCTTCCATGATACATACAACAACTCGATGGGTTAAAGCTGCACCGGTCTCCAAGCTTCGATGGCGAACTCGAATGCAAGATGAACACCAATCGAAAATAATACTGAAAACTGAGGGAGAGCTCATGTAAATGGTTCGAAACCGCATGTAGCTTTTCAAGCAGACGACTCAATAAATGTAGAACAAGGTAGCGTGTGAGCGAAACAACTGATATAATTAGTATGTGTAACGGACACATCATTAATATATATATATATATAATGGTAACCGACGCGTTATTAATATATGTAATATTTAAATATGATTATACATTAATCCGAATACTAAAATTGGATTGGAAACAATTTACCATTCAGTAATTTATACCAACATATTTATATGGGTACATGCATAGTATTAAGGTGTGAATTACAGTGACTCACCACTAAAGGGTCTGCGACCCTCAGCTAGATATGTTAAACGGGACAGGTTGGTCGGTGATTGGACCGTCCAAATCCGGAACCGGCCTAGATCTCTTTTAACCCGACCTATAACCTTTCATAGTAGATTTGGGACGGTTATGGGCCGGTTCTAAAATATGGACCTATTGAACTGTAATCGATCTGAACCATTACCTTGCTGAACCGGCCTGAAACCTTTGAAAATCGGCCCAGACCGCCAAAAATCCTGCAAATCAACGGTTGGATTTTGTCAGGTCAATTTAAAAATTTTAAAATAAAAATATTCATTTAAAATAAATTTTTTTATAAAATTAAAAAGATAGACAGTTCATCGGCCAAATCGACCAGGACTGTTAATTGGTCAATTTATAAACGGTTTCGTACAGGTTCATATTTTCCTAAACCATGACCCGTAACCTGGGCGGGCGTTAAGTAAACGGGTTGAACTGTAATTGGGGTCAAACGGTTTTAAGCCCGTTTTGAACCGGCCTAGACCGCAATTTTAACAACATCACCCTCAGCCATTGAGATGAACAGGAAGAAGGCAGAGAGAACGACGACAAGGTTGATGAACATGGTCGCTGACTTGTTAGCCATGCCTTCTTCTTCTTCTTCTTCTTCTTCTTCTTCTTCTCCGGTTTCAGCTACTAACAAGACACACACACACACACACATATATATATCTTCTCTGTCTCTGGCTTTTCTTGGCGTAAACCTAACTTACGAGCGGCCGTATTTATATGCAGGATATGGAAGATGTGAGGACAGATAGATCGGGCCGAGGTACATGCATAAGCCAGAAAAGGAGCACTGTTATTCTGCGCGAGCAAGGCAGGAGGCCGGCCCTCCCATGAATAGTGGAGCTCAATTTTCTAATGTCTGTCTGGACATTTCTCGGTCTGATTCTGCGGCCACAGAAGATGGAGAAGGCAAGAGGTCCCCCCGTGTTTGTTATTTCGACAACTGATATCACGACAGGATGTCCAATCAGCCCTCGATCATCGCGGTTGGGTCGGTCTTGTCCATCAATTTCTGAGTAAAAATCCTTTTAATGGTTTATTTTCTGAATTTAATATTCAAATTATTACCTCATTTGAAGAAAAATAAAATATTCTTCTGAATTAAAAGAAGAAATCAAGAATTTTCACAAAGCCAGAAGGACACCTTTTATTTATTTATTTATTGTGTTTATTAGTGAATGCTTATTGTAGAAATTAGTCATATTTTTTTATCGGTATAG
>CXYZ01002951.1:996691-1029382 GCA_900006705.1 Sonneratia caseolaris
CGTTTTTTTATTTATTTATTATGCTTATTAGTGAATGCTTAGGGTAGAAATTAGTCATATTTTTTTATCGGTATAGAAATTAGTGAATTAAGTGACATAGAAGATATCAATTTTTTTATTAAATCAATTATTTAATATTTTCGGATCAACTAAGCTTAAATAATTTATATGACATATTACTAGATAAAATTCTCTAAATATAATTTTTTTTAATTTATAATATTTGAATATAGAATTCTTTTCTAAAAAAAACAGAGATGGTGAATTATCATAATTGATATACGTTGTTGATAAGACAGTTATATTCTCGAAAAAATATTCTGCTAGTTATAATCCTAAATTAGTACTTTTGATTTGAGGAGGAAAAATAAACTCTTTTACGAGTTAAGATCAACCGCTTATAAGAATAAAATTCTCTAAATTTTATATTCGTATTTATAAAATTTAAATAAATAATATGGTATCCATATCATATGGGTAGGTATACGAGCACAAGACAGCGCGTAGATACACGCATTACGCGGCGAGGAGTCAACTCTGTTGCCACCTACGTGACCGTGGGTTTTTAACCTCCGTTTTTTTCCCCTCTTTTCCCCATGCGAAGACAAGGTCCAGCGTGCACGAGAAGACTCTTCATTCAGATTTTTTGTTTTTTTGCCCTTTTTCTATTTGGTAATAATAATAATAATAATAATAATAATAATAATAATAACACTTGCACGAGTCAAGGCACACGGAGGATCAAGCATATCTTGCCTCTGATGTTGCATGAGTGTGAACCTACAGGAGATTAATGCCATTCTAAGGAATTATATTTCTGTAATTATCCCTTGTTAAAATTATTTAAAGTAGAATTTATCAAAATTGCCTTCAATATTTTCAAAAAAAAAAAGCGCACGCTTATATTATGTTAGTTGCTAGGACTAATAAATAAATAAAAAAATCCAGGAATAAGATGAGTTAGGATATTTATTATTATTATTATTATTTATTTTGTGGCAGGTGAGGTGGGGTGATTAAATTAAAAACTGAGGTAATATCCTTCTCGATTGCCACGTAACTGTTCGCCCGACAGCCGCCTCTATACCCCAGGAATCATAGGTGCCTAAAAGCCGACAAATATTTCCATGCCCCGGGTGCATGGAGACGGCTGCATATTAGACTTGCCCAGGTGAACCTGGGCTCAGATGGACCTGAATCTGACAACAATTGACAAACGGCGAGCCGCCACTTGCACACAAATTTCTGCCTAATTATAGGGCCTCCGTCTACCTTCCTCCTCCCCTCCATAGCCTCCAGCAGTTCGGCTTCTAGCTTGATGCCGAGGCCGAGGCCGAAGCTGAAGAGCTGAAGAACACAAAACTCCTCTGCCTCCCTGGCCTGTCATCGTTCTACTTCATACATCCCCAGTCACCAGCTCAGGTGTTCGATAAGAGTTTCTCTGAGATTTCTTAAAACACTGTGGGGGGAAATGCCTGCTTGGTGGCCGAGTAGATCCCGGAAGACCAAGAAGGACTCCTCGGAGTCCCAACCCAGAAGCCCGCAGAGCAATCCCCACAGTCCCGCCGTCAAATCTCCGACAAAGAACGATGCCCGGAAGAAGCATCAGCTCAGGGATCACCAGCGCAAGGATTTCGGGGCTGACCTATCGCCAAGCGGGTTCACGGGCTTCGATTCGGACGGCCCCGGCGAGAGGATCGGGATACCCCTACCCCGTCCTTCCTTCTCATCGACCCAATCTATCGGGATTGAGAATGGGTCGGTCTGTGTCTCGAGCGTGAGCTCGTTAGGGTCAGCGGACGATCAACCCCAGCTCTCTGTTCAAAGGTTGGGGCCTTATAGGGATCGAGTCCCTCTCTAGTCCTTTCTGTAGTTATATTCTTTCATTCCATTTTATCGTCCGGGGATTTGATTGGCGCTCGAGGGTTTTATTAGGATGAGCTGTTATCTGCCCACTAAGTTCCATTTCTGAAGCTACTTGGTGTCAAACGTTGTAATTTGCGTGACTCTTCAGAAGAGGGAGTGGGTTAGCTGCAGCTACAATGCTAATTAAATTTCATGGGGAATAATGGAGTTTGAACTCCTTCCTGAATCAGGTTGAAGCTGTCAGTGACTGGCGGAGGGGAAGATTTTCTTGAGTTAGTTTGTGGGAACTAGGATTAACAGAGGGATACATCATATATGTAATAGGTATTTTCAGTAGCTTTCTGGTTTGGAGATCAAATTGCCAATCGCACAGAGGGGTACTTTCTATCAGTGTGTCATCACTGGTCATGAAGGACACTTTTTATCATGGGATTGGCTTGTCTTAGTTTTTGTTTCTTTGTTTTTCCTGATTTATGGAGGATTCTCTCATAAGTAATCAATGACTGTGTTTTGACTCCTCAGCAACTGAATCAAGGGCATTGGTGCCTTGGTAGGCATATTCTGAGGAAGAAAATAATGTAGTGAATCTATGATTCTGAGTATGCTCCGTATTCTTTTTTTGATGGTCCATATTCAATTTGCAGTGATACTGAAGACCTTTCTCATGTTTTTGCCCCCTTTTCTTGTGTTTATCTTGATTAATATGGTGAGGGTCAGTTTTTATCGTTGCTCTCCAGACAATTATTTTAATGAAGGCAGATTTACTCTGTTCATTGGTAACAGGAGGCTAGCTGATATTAAGTTCACTCCCAGGTCGAGAAGCCCAGGACCAGGATCGAGGGGACCCACAAGTCCGACATCGCCTCACCCTCGGTTTTCCACACTGAATCTGGAGTCTCCAGCGTGGAGTCAAGAAGAGTGTAGAAGCCCATCCCACCCCCTCCCTCTCCCACCAGGTTCTCCTCCTAGCACTTCTGCTCTGAGCCCCAGGATGACACTCCTTGAGAGCACCCATAGTAATGTATCAAAATGGAAGAGAGGAAAGCATCTGGGGCAGGGGACTTTTGGGAGTGTATATATTGGATTTAACAGGTAATAAATTGGTTTGAGCAAATGACTTCTTGAGAGTACAAATAACTCTTCCATGTTTTTGCAATTTAACATTCCATCTGAAGATTTGCACTTTTCTTTATTGGGAATTGGACAGTGAAACTGGGCAAATGTGTGCAATAAAAGAAGTTCGGGTTGCCTCTGATGATCGGTCATTCAAGGAGAGTCTCAAACAGCTTAACCAGGTAAATTTTAGGTTTTCCTGAATTCGTACTCTGAAAGCATTTAAACTAATAATTCAGGAATTGAAGAATCCTTCAACTTTGCCTGCAGGAGATAAATTTGCTTAGTCAGCTTTCACACCCAAACATTGTCCAGTATTATGGAAGTGAACTGGTATGCATTCGGCCACTTAACCTTGAGACAGGCACGTGAAACTCAATGCAAATAATAAGAAATCAAGACTTAGATTTCCATTTGCTCGATTTTACAGGATGAAGAAACACTTTCTGTCTATCTGGAGTATGCATCCGGTGGCTCAATACACAAATTGATTCAAGAATATGGTCCACTAAAGGAACCTGTTATACAAAATTATACAAGACAGATAATATCTGGGCTTGCTTATTTGCATGGGAAATCTGTTGTACACAGGTACACGGTTTTTTGAGTTAGTGCTAGCTTTATTTAATTTATCATGCATCAATATTTCGTTGATTTGTTTAAAGAATCTCTTTTTCTATGGTCATTCCATTTCCAGGGACATAAAGGGGGCAAACATACTGGTTGAGACTAATGGCAAGATCAAGGTGGCAGACTTTGGCATGGCTAAGCATGTAAATCTCGAGCTCCTGATCAGCTTGAATGACGAATTTCTGGAGACAATTTGATTTGTTGAATATTCCCAAAAAAAAAGAGGACATTTTTGAGGCTGAGGCAATTCAGTCATTTGATGATGCCATATAAATATAGATGAAGCAAACAATATGTAAATTGTCATCCCAAAAAGTCTTATCTAGTGTACATTTTTTTATATGTATTTCTTGAGAAAAAAACAGCATCTTGTTCTCTATTATCCTTCAACAGATAACCTCCTGTGCATCCGTGCTTTCTTTCAAGGGCAGTCCTTATTGGATGGCACCAGAGGTAACCTCTAGTTCTATTTTCTGAAACCAACTTTATCTATTCTCAGGTCAGCTCTTTCCCTAGTTAACCTGAGCTAAAATTTCAGGTTGTGATGAACATGAATGGGTACAGTTTCGCAGTCGATATATGGAGCTTGGGATGCACAATTGTTGAGATGGCAACTTCAAAGCCACCTTGGAGCCAATATGAGGGGGCAAGACATCTGATTTTCTTCCAGTAGATCCCTGAGACTTTCTTTAATGCTTTTCATGGTTTAATCATTCATCTATATAACAGGTTGCTGCAATATTTAAGATCGGGAACAGCAAAGAGATCCCTGAGATTCCCAACCATCTTTCTAGTAATGCGAAGAGCTTCATAAGGCTCTGCTTGCAGAGAGACCCACAAGCTCGACCAACTGCCTTACAGTTGCTAGACCATTCCTTTATTCGAGGAAGTGATGGGGCCCGCTCACCAGTAAGACAACCTGTTATTTGCTCACTACTTTTATTCAGTTTGAGCCACAAGAGGGGACATCATTACTTCAGTTTTGCTGCTTCAATATATCAGTTTGGTGACCAAACCTATGGTCATTGATTTTACTTTGTCCTTGCAAATAGTACTATTGGACGCCAATTAATTTGGAGAAAAATGTTTTTTTCCCACTTTCATGTCCTTGAAATAAGGTAAATTTATAATTTACCAGTTCTTTCCTATAATCTGTATGACTTGGTGATTATAATCCCAAATGTTTTCTTCATTTGAAAAAGAAAGAAAAAAGGGTAGGCCAAGAGCTAGCTAAAGCAAATAGAGGTTCCGTACTCTACTAGACATTGCTTGGTTGGGACCAAATATTTGAACTGATTGGGTCATTGTTTTCTACTTTCACAGCAGTCATTGTTGGACCTTCATCCTGAGAGACCACTTATCACACGTGCCTCTGACTTGGGTTGTGAAGCCAATCCCACAGCCATGTCTTCTCAAGCTCTATCAAGCCCGATGTAATTCTAGCTCTCTCTTTTCTACTCTTTGAAATCCTATGCCATTCTTTTAAGAAATTATTTGTGATCCTGGTCTAGTTGACCCTCTCCAGGTTGTGGTTGCATCCACTATATCTGGGAGAGGTAGGAATAGGACTATAGAATATCTTCCATTACTTGTTTATGATATGAGATGAATGATTAACCCGACTAAATACAAATGTGCAGAGAAAATTTTCGGGCAATCACATCCTTACCTGTCTCGCCATGTTCAAGCCCTCTAAGACAGTTTGGTGCCACGCATAGGAGCTGCTTTCCCTCTCCTCGTCACCCTTATTCTCCGGCTGGAAGAACCATTTACACTAACATCAGTAATACTAATATGAACGATTTCTCTCCGTACCCCTTTTCACCAAACAGAATGTACAGCTTCGATCCTCGGCAAGAGGCCTCTCCTTTTCGATCTCAAACTCCTGGTGGGTCCCCGAGATCGAGAATCATTTAACAAGTGAGAATGTTGTAACAGTCTGTTGCTATGTGTAAATGTAACTCTCGTGTTGTAACAGTTGCGGTCCGTGTCTGGGATAGTTTACTTTTATTGAAAGTTTAGCATAGTTGGAGGTTTGTTTTGGGCATGAACCGACGCAATAAAGCTGAAAATGCGAGTTGACATTCTGATGGAAGGGCTTCTCATTTTGAGCAGTCAATTGACTGTTCAAGATTATCTTACATTTAGTACATATTTTTGCTGACAAATTGATTTAAGTGGACTGGATAGACATGGTAACCCAATATACATTTCCGAAGGTACAAGCTCATGATTAGTAAAAATATCACGATCTGTATTTGGGATTGTGATCACAGTCTCTCGTAGTCGAGTTTCTCTGACTGCAAGAAAGGGGAAAAACGGTCAGTACAAAACTCACTGCCGCTAAGAATAGTAATTTTCATATGCAGACTGTATATTCCAAGGGGAAATCCCAGCGTTTACTGCCAGAAGAAACTAAGTGAAAATCTTTCCTTTTTTTGGACAGCCAGGAAAATCGATTATATTTCAGAGACTCAAGGTTCTGCAAATTATTGTCCTAGAACATGATCAGAAGGCCTTTTCCTTCTAAGCGTTTGCTGCCAGAAGAAAAACTACGCAATACAAACTGAACCTGGTTGGATTGAGTTTGAGACGCTGTTCTTAGTTAGAAGTTCTCACCTTGATGAGCATATCAGTCGGAAGCCAAGCTGGTGAAGTAGGAATACCTACCCAGGCCACCTAAAAACAAGAGTTGGACCAAAATCAAGTTACAGAAAAGGAAGAACAATGAGTGATCTTGCCAATCAAAATCAAACATGTAAAATCTTTTGAAAGCTGAACCTCAAATGAAAACCACCGATTAACCCCCTAACTAACTTGATAAGGATGGCATTTCAAAACCATTGAATCTAATATTGGAAGCAGGGATTTCAAACTGGAAAAGGTCTATAGCTTCTAAAGACAGAATTGCTTACAAGTGCATATTCTCCTGTCTCAAAGATCCTCAAATCCAAGACCTATCATAGTTTTGCATAAGCGATCATATAGTTATAGATATATAGAAGCCTTGCACCAGAAGAAGGGCTACTTGATTTTCGAGTTCAGAGAAAAGGAAAATGAAATTACCTCACCACGGTCCTCATAAATATAGTCTAAACCTTTATAATATGGCGGATGTCCTACAGATAAGTACTGGGATTGAAGAACAAGAATATTAGTATGATTGTATTTAGAGTTTTTACTAAACACTAGCAATTGAGTAAAAGAAGTAGACGATCCATTCACTTTTAGAAATTTAACTCTTCATGTTTCTTCCCACTCAAATATAATTTAGCTGAGTCCGTATCAAATGCCCCAATTCTAGAGAAAAATATGACAGACAAGAGTAACACGGGGGGAACTAGACAGTTCATTTTCAAGAACACATGATAAAAAGTAACTCAATGTACTATTGCTGGAAGTCAGTTTCTGGTTTTCAAGAAAATGATCTTTTTAAACAAAAAAGAAACAGTAAGAGGAAGAAAGATTGATCTTACATTAATGCTATTTAGGTACTTCTCCTTATCCACTCTCACAATCTGCCCTTTCTTCACTGTAAACAAAAATGGCAGCAGATGACTATTTCAAATTTTCGATGTCTAGGGCACCGACCAAGCAGTACTAACTTCCCTCCTAAAAATTGCAGCAGCTCCTTTAAGAAAGTCTCAAACTTACTCGAGTAGACAGGCTTCTTGGGTGGCTTCAAAGTGGCAGGCTGAGCATTGGTAGCCCCCTCTTCAGGCTTCCCCTGGGAGAGCTTCTCCTTCTCCGGTTCAGCGGCTGCTTTAACGGCTCTAATCGACGGCAGGCGACCGAGAAAGTTGAGGCTTTTCTTTGTGGGTTGCTGGAGCGGAGACGGGAGGGGAAATGGGTTCTGCGACAGAGTTGTGGAGAACGCCATGGGAGGTGAATTAACGCTCTCCGATTGCTGAACCCTATGAGCTCTGAACCGCTTGCTGGGCTTCCTTCGCTCGTCTCCAGAGCGAAGAGATAAAGAGATAGATAATACACAAACGACCGTTTCTTAACGGCCGCGTTTTTGGGTGGCAAATTTCCGTTGCTTCGCGGTGTTAGATGGCCACTAGGAATCCGCCACGTCAGCCCACTGGTTCGAACGAACTCTCAAGAGGTGTAAGGGTACTTTGGTAAATCTAATATCGGAATTAGGCTTTGCGGTTCTTGCTAGATCAAATATCGGGTAAATATTTATATTAATCAGAATTTATTTGCAGGGTGTCTTATGATCCTTCATCAGGAAGGCAGATTAGTTGCACCAGTAAATTTAAGGGATCATTTCTAAAATTCTAATAGTTCAGGGAGGAAAGCATCAATAAGAATATATTTAGGGTAATATGTTAATAAATCATAACTTGGGGGTAACTTAGGAATTGCCCTCTGTTGAGAGTCTCGGACTCCTCTGCCAGCAAGCACGAAGTGATCGAAGACCGATCGACGGCAATGGAGGCTTCGCAATCGCCGACAGTTGACCGCCCGATTCGGAATCCTGAACCCAATGCAAATTCCATAGCTTCAGTGGGTCCGTTATGGCCCACAGTTGACGGTCCGCTAGGGCTGTCGGAGGCGGATGCAGTAATGTACGCCCGGAGGTTCTACAAGTTCGGGTTCGCCCTCTTGCCGGGGCTTTGGGCCATCAACTGCTTCTACTTCTGGCCGGTCCTCCGCCACAGACGCTCCTTCCCCCAGATACGCCGCTGTGAGTCCGCTTGCATTTCCATCTTTTGATTTCTACGCTAGGTCTTGCATTAGCTGGTTCGCAAAGTTTCAGGTGCATTTATGGACAATTTTCATTACCTTATGCTCATTTATCTTCTTCTGTGAGATGATATTTCTAGGTCACGACGGGAATTGGAAATTGTGATAGAAGTCCGGAATTTTTCATTCGTTAATATTATTCCCAATGTTCATCATGCCAGGAGATAATACTTGAAATTTTTTTTATTCCTTTCGAGCATTGAAGTGTTGGGTTAAGAAGTTCTGCGTGAAATCACTTAAAATATAAGCTTTTGGTGCTCTTTAGCTGCTAACTGCTAAGCAGTCGAAGCTGGAGCTCTGAAACTCACCTAAGTTGTTAGTTGGTTCTGCTGATTTTATTGCTTCAACTCAAAATGCTCATCCTGTTCATTCCCTTTTGTATTTCAAGAAAGTACATTTCTATGTCTTTCAACAGGACCTTGACGCATCCCTCATAATGTGAATCAGCTGAACGGATTTATTTAAAAATTTTCTTGAAATCTTTAAGGCCCTGAAGTATTGAAGTAGTGGTGAGGTTGCAATTTGAGAAACCTAGAAAAAGCTAATGCATCTATGAGACGGATCCATGAACGACAGGATTGTCTGAGATGAGTTTTTGGACATTCAGGACCTGGAATTTGTTGGATTATTTGTGATCAAATAAAGATGACGAAGTTGGAACTCCTATTGTCATTAATTTTGTCTGCAGAAGCCTTATCTGTAAACTTGACCTAGGTTTGCTGTTGGGCACGTATATCTTTGGAACTTGAATGAGTTCCTTGTGTGTTCATGCTTTAGCTGCTAGCTTGTGACATATTTAAGGAATGTCAATGCAGACTGCACGCACATATTTATGTGGTGGTCTGAGTACCAGTTGTTCCTAAGCAACATGGTAATAAGATACTGTCTTCCATTGAGGCCTCCGCAGATTTCCTGTGAAGTTCCTGCTGTTCTACTCTGAAACCAAGAGATTAGGCTAGAGCTTATCTACTGCAGTCCCACCCTTACGTTCTATTCTGAAACTTGATCAAGTTTAGACATCCTATGCATAATTTTGTTTTACTGCTAAAGATTCAACCCCCATTTCTTGATTAGATTGCGTCTAACGAATGCCATCACTCATTGCTCAAGCACAGTCCGTGAACCGAATTTCATGGAAGTTGCTTATCAATTGTAATAGGAAAATAAGCTGTTAACATGGACTTCTTTATGGTTCTACAGAATACAAGCAATCCTCTCCTTTTTTTTCTCTCCCCTAGTATTCCTTTCTTTTTTTTTTTTTTGGATAGAATAGTATTCCTGTTGGAGCTATCAGCCAGTTTGGAAAAGTTTGAATGGAAATGGAGTGCAGTTTGTATGCTATTACATTGAATTTCCTAGTCATCCATAGTAGCATTTGGGCTATTTGAAGTTTCCTTCGCTTCAGCATATGTTAGTTTAAATGTTTGTGGTATCAATTTCTAGTGATTAATGCATATCAGATGAATCTGCGAACTAATCATTTTCTTCTACAGATGTCCTTGGATCAGCTATTGGGTTCACAACCTTCGCAATCCTTCTGTGTTCGTGGGCTCTGACTTTTGCCGTTGGGGGAGAGAGTTTATTCGGCACCACTTGGAATCAACTCATGATGTACAATCTTGCCGACAAATGGGGCTTGACCGGGTGGGACTAGGATAATGGTTTGGAAGAACACTTATAATTCATGTATCTTCAGATATACGCACGCTTGGCTGGGCTTTGTTGATATTTTAGATTCAATTTTCTCATTGAAACTCCTACGTTTGTATCAGATAACTCTTTGTCTGTTGAGCTAGAGGCATGGTTGCAATTAGAAAATGCTACATAGTATGGTAACCTAATGCAAGAAGATGGCCGATCTTCCTTGAAAGGAATTCAGGATTACAATTTGATTTTTCGGTATCATTTGCGTCTCCTGCCTCTGATGCAACAAGTGTCGCTGACTGAGCCACATATAATAATTGTTTGTTATTTTTCACTTCTCTTTATTTCTCTGTAATGCCCGCTAGTATGTTAAGATTATGAATAAAATCATAGTATAATTTTCTTGGGGGGTCATGAAAGGGAATATGATATTTGTGTTTTTAAGTGTATCTCATTGTTTGGAAAAAATATGTATAAACAAAATGTTGTGATTCATCATGTGGGGATGGATGTAAGGGGATGGATGTAAGTAAAGCTTGAATCTTATTTACATGGAAAATCACTGGGGATTATATCTACAAGAAACCCAACCCAAGTAATTTTACAAGAGAGGTGTGGGACACAAACCTGGATTTCGATAGTGCGGCCAGAGCTCCAGCCATCCACAAGAACCCCCCCCCGACCCCCCAAGGGCCCAAGCTGTCCAGAGACAGACGTAGCATTCAAAGAAATGACTGTTCAGCTTTTGCCCGGTGGAGAGGAATGGGGGCAATCTCACCTTGTCCTCCCTCCGCATCATCATTCTCCACTCTAAACAAACAAGATCGGATGTCTCTTAACTAACGATCGGATTCTCTTTTCAAAAACTTCACGTCTTATTATCAACTAAGACTTCTTTGGCGGCAAAAGCTTGAAGCAGACTGAGCCCCAGTGGCAACCCTCATGTCAAGTGTCTCGGCATGCAAGTACTGCATCTCGGGGCTGGGATCGTCTCGAGGATCAGCCCGATCACATCAGGGGTACCGGACAGCCTGAAGCTGCCTGCGATCAGAGCCCAGCAGGCTGAGACCTCCGGGACTGAGGGGAGGAGGGCTGCTCTTGGGTGCTTGACTGCCATTGTTTTCGCTGTTGCTGCCTCAGCATCCACTGCGAATGCCGGCATTGTCGAGGAGTACCTTGAGAAGAGCAAGAAGGCCAACAAGGTCTCTTTTATAATTCATGCTTCTTTTGTCTGAATAGAAAAGATGCTGTTTATCCCCTGATGAAGAGGCTGAATTATTGATTGCTCTCGTGTCCCTGCAATCACCATGTTCTGTTCTGCATTTTCATCTGGCGAGGATATGCTTCTATCTGCGTTGAAAGGAATTGAATGACAAGAAGAGGCTGGCCACAAGCGGGACAAACTTTGTGAGGGCCTACACTGTCGAGTTCGGAACCTGCAAGTTCCCCGAGAACTTCACGGGCTGTCAGGGTCTCGCGAAGCAAAAGGTTCTGTCCTGAGATCTCGAGTTTTCTGTTCTCAAGCTACACGAGAAATCAAATATACTGATAAGAGTTGTGCTTTCATGATTCTCTGACGTTGAGATTCCTACGGATCTTCTTATAATGCAGAAAGTCCCATTCATCACTGATGATTTGGAGTTGGAGTGTGAAGGAAAGGACAAGTACAAGTGTGGTTCCAATGTTTTCTGGAAATGGTGAACATAGAGGCTCAAAATCTCCAGTAGTGCTACGAAAGAGCTACATCACTGTACTTAATCTACTTCCATTGATATAAACTCCGAACTGAATGCTGGTTCTACTATTATCTTCTTGTCTATGGTACTTGTACTTATCAAAGAGGGATTGCCTCCAATTCGAGAACACAAGGATCAAATATGCCATGAAAGATGGAGAGGAAAGAAGAATTTCACCAGAGCATCATACGAACTGGGGGATTGAACAAAGAAACTGCTAAAAACTGAATCTGTAGGATGAGTTTGAAGCAAAAGAACAATAAAAGGTAGAATAAAAGTCCTTCGATCCCTTGATCCTCTGTATCTCTGTACATTTTTGAACTCTCTCTATCTGTCTCTCATACGTTTTGCTTTATGATTCTATAGGGAGTATACAGCAGAGAATGACATAAATCAAGTTAACATCTGATAACAGTAACACTCTTCTGATCTTACTCTGCCGGGTATCTTCAGAAAAATGGTATTGTTGACAGCCAAAATTGCATGTATTCCCGAGCAAAGAGCTCCCTCCCTCCACCACATAGGATCAACTCCATTAGCAAGGTTCCCGTCAAGTAAATAATGGAATGAACCCATGATCCTCATTCCCAAGCGAAGCTAAAAAATGTTCAGCCCAAGCCTGAGCTCTGGAGATAAGATAATTTATGGGCAAAGAGAGGACACATTGTTCTGCAGCTCTACACACGGCTCTGGAATGACTCTATCAGCAAAGCCCGAGATAAACTCACAGTGCCACTTTAAGTTTGGATGGAGTCCCAGTGTCGTGACATTCCTCATGCAGATACCTTCAAATATAGCATCCTCCATGCCCTCCAAAACTGGTGCTTTCGTTGAGTTTACACTGAGGATGTCACTTATGAGTATTCCTTTCACAGTTGGGAGAGCATTATGATCCCAACCTTCATCCGGGTGGTCATTAGAGCCTCTACTGAACCTTATGGGCACCTTCACTCGCTCCATGACAATGTTTTTAATGCTTATATTCAATATGTATCCTCCCCGGCCAGCATCAGTTTTGATACGAACCCCTGCAGCAGAATCCCAAACATGGAGGTCCTCTATAGTCACGTTTGAGATCCCTCCTGACATCTCGCTCCCAATTCCGACTGCAGAACAAGTTGGGGTAGTGCCCAATATTCTCCTAATTGTGATATTTGAGCTGGGACGGGCCATTGATATCCCATAGTGATCCCAACCACTTTTCACCGCAACCAGATCATCTCCACTCTCAATGTAACAGTCTTCAATGCAAATATTGGTACTCGAGTCTGCACACAGAAATCCGCAGAGCATAACTTAGCTGTTTATTTCTTCTATTCTGCTCTTAACAGTTTTAAAGAAAACAATTCTGGCCTACACCAGAACAAGACATTTTTCTCCGAAGTGGGCCATTGATAACAGCTGACTGTTGTCGATCCCCTATTGATTTGTTAGGAATCTTAAAAGTGGTGCCTAAAGAAATCTTGTCTGGACAAGGTTGAATCACCCAAGAATGCTCCAGATCTAAGATTAAAATTACAAGAGGACATTAATAAGACATACTTACCAGGATCTATGCCATCTGTATTTGGGGCAGTCAAAGGAGCCAAGATTGCCATGCCTTGGATAACAACATTTCTGCAACAAAATTTAGACCTAAGTTATAAATTTGCTCCAAACCTTTTAATATAGAGTACACTTTTTGGTAAAGCAGGGCTTTCTCATAATTTATATATCTAAGATAGTGACAATTCATGGCATTATTCAAGATCTAATCATGACACCAGTAAGAAAGCAGCCAAAGGAGTAGACATCAGTTGTTACACCTGCAATAAACCGGGTGTATGGTCCAAAATGGAGAATTTTGGAAGGTAAGGTTGGAAATAAGAACATTCTGCGAGTTCATAATTTCTACAAGGTGCCCTCTCGTGTGTTTCAGAGTCCTGTTCCACCATAGCTCCCACCACATCTTCCCTTGTCCATCAATCGTCCCATTGTTTCCTGCAAAAGAGAAGAAGAATATTGATCAGCTTGGATGAAAACAAACAAAATTTCAAGAAAAGAAACAGTCGTTAATAGTCAATGCCTTAATGACAACATCACATTCTCCTATAAAATTTTTCTTTAGTTTCTCCATGCCACTAATAATAATAACTTGGAACACTGGTCACATAGATCCTAAACTAATGATGGAAAATTGGTTATATAGACCCAGAACACAGTGCCCCAGTACCTGTGATGATGACATTCACGAGACCATCTCCATGCACAAGGCTTATATGCCTACCTCCTAGTCTCTCTCTTCCTCTTCCATAAGAAGGTAGTGGCTCGATAATTGGCCAATCCTCTGGATCCTATTGAACATATATCGGTCAGACAATTCTTTCAGCAAACGTACGATCATCTCTTTGTTAAGCATTTTTGTTTGAACTTCCACAGTTGAAACCAATTAAAGCAAAAGACAATTGAATATACTCAACAATAATATATGTTATCGTATTTACATGCCTACAACTTTATGATTTTATTAGTAGGAATGAAAAAACTTTCCAAGAGAAGGAACGAAAAATCAAGCATTGGTGCTGGTTTATTGTGAATGCTCCTGCATGCATCAAATCAAAGTGACAAGTGAACATTTGACAAGGTGTTCGACAGCCATTCACCGAGCCAGATCTGGCACTGGAGTACAGACCACTTTCTTTTGATGGTAGTTATTCATAGCAAGATTTGGGAATCTTGGCAAACCAAGTGATTTTACATGTGCAGTACCCCCAAACAGACATCCTGTCCTTGGCTCTTCATCCACATGTAACTCACAAGTATATCATATGATCAAAAAATGTAAATTCAAATATCATCGAAGAATAAATAGTAATATAATTTTCTTTAATTTGCTTGTCCAAAATAAAGAATCCTTGCAGTAACATCACAGTTTACAGTTGAAGCAACACCACATACAAACAAGAGAGAGAACAACAAATCAAACAGAACCTCCAAGTTAGTACATTAACCCTACCACACAAGTCAAATGGCATAAATTGCACTTTATACCATAGGAGATTCCATTATATTCTCTCCACGTGTAGCACAAACAAGCTTATCATAGAAGAATGCTGAGAAAGTGAATTTCAGAATTACCCATTATCAACAAAACTTTACCTGACTTAGACAATCCCATGGATGGGCTTGTAATAGCATCTTTTTTTACCATTAGGCATCATATTGAAAAGGAAATTTAAGCAGCATATATCGTACAGAGGTGTGGAGAGTAAATGCTCGGACGAGTGAAGACTAAAGAACAAAGCCCATGGCGGGTCCCAGGATGGACTACCAGACAAGAATACTGTCACAATCTCCATATGAAACTGTAAGGCCGGTGTTCAGTATTTCCTCGGCATGAGCATGGGAGCCGTGACACCCTAAATGGTCTGCTCTACCAAAAAAAAGATATGAAAATCGGAGCTTTTGCTATTGGAAAAATCTGAGTTACTTTACTGAAGGACATGAACAAAAAGCTACTGTTATCGGAAGAAAAGTAGCCAGAACTATATAGATTTTCCATCTTGACACAATCAGAAAGGTTATGCGAAGAGATCATAACAAGAGTTTGGACGGGCGATAGGGAAGAACAGAATCTCTTGGGTCTATAAAATCTAATCAATAATCAATATGAAAAATCCACTCTCGTGCACCTTTTGTCCTCCCCGCCCACTTAGTTGAGCCCAAAAAGACATTTTCACCTAAAGTTCCCACTGTTTATAGTATCCTCTTTTCCCTGACAATACAATCACGACTTTTGGAAATTGATGATTACAGTCGGTAAAAAAGAAAAGGAATTCAGGACTTTAACAAGTCAGAAAAAGAGCGCCCCATCTACAGGCTCAATCAAACCAAGAAATTAGAGAAACAATCTGACCAATTCAAGAACTGAAAGCGAGCTTATACACAATTGTGTCAGTCAACTAATCGATAGTTTTTCGGGTTACTTCTCAGGAGTGCTGAGCTGAGCTCTGACACATTCCTCCACCACCCTTCAAACTCAAGTACATAAATTAGTCTATATCGGATTGAGAATCGATAAATATACAAACAGACGAAAAGAGTTATGTGTTTTAAGAAACTTTCGTAATTTTCGGTAATGAAAGTTGACTAACCTGAGATCCCAAAATCACGGCGCCCTCATCGAGGAAGAGCGTGAAATTGCTGGTGAGGTTGAAGCTCCCGGTGAGCCACGTCCCCCTGGGGACGGTCAACTGGGACCCTCCGCTGGCCGCGAATCCCCCCATGAAACGGACCGCCCGCCGGAACGCTTCCGTGTTCAACGTCTTGCCATCCCCCACGCCCCCGAAGTCCGTTATCGACATCACCACCCTCCTCTCCGCCGAGCCGCGGAAGAACCCGCCGCAGCTCTGCTTCCCATCTGCCAGCCTACCAAACGCCGGCTGAATCTCCGGCGATCCAGGCACGACCGCGGACTTGGAGGTCAGCTCCAGGGACAGGATTGCGACGACGGAGCAGAGGAAGAGGAACTGGGCCCACATGGTTCGAGCCAGGCCTCTCAACGAGGCGGACATGAACGTCGGCTTGTCGGAGTCCATGAGCAATTGCATGCATGCTCTGAGACCGAGTCTGTGTAATATATATCTCTGATCAATGCAAACACGTAGAGAGAGAAAGAGACAGAGCAATAGTGAGAGGGAATAAAATGTGTCGGAAGAAGCGTTTAGAACGACGAGGGAGACAAGGTGAGGGCCGGGGCATCCAGTGCACATTAGTCCTTAAACTTTAATTTATTTTTCATACGGGTCCTTCTTTTTGAGGAGAAAGGAATAATCCTCTGTACCAACCCAATTCTATTTTAATCTCCTTTTTTTTTTTGGTTCAATTAACACCCAATAGGATGATGGTATCAGTAACAAGCCAGGCGAGAACAAAGTTTGAGGACTCAATTGGGCCTAAAGTTAAATGTTGGGGGTGTGGGGGAGGGGCCACGCCTGCTCGTGATCCGGTCCGTACGTTGGAAGCAATCTTCTACCCCGCACCCTACAGGTTCAGTAGCGTGAGACCGCATCTGGGATTCCCCTTTTTCCCCACCACGTGGCAGGTCGTCATTGGCTACATAGCATCACGCTGTTGACTTTGGAAAGTCCGGTGAGAATCCCGACAAAGAGCGTCCGCTATTCACGGGCAGGGATGGAAAAAGGGAATCGTTTTCGGCCTATCGATGCCTAATTCCGCCGTTTTCCCGGTCGGGATTTTATTAAAAAAATGCGCGTTTTGCGTTTTCTCTCAGTCGACGGAACACAGGAGTTCCCCCATCCTGCCCCTATGCACGAGACAGAAGCAGAAAAAAAACGTGGGAAAACTCGATTGTTCCCATCGGTTCCTGACAGATTCTGTTTTCTTCCTTTTCCGTGCAGCCTCATGAGATATGAACTTCAAACTTGTCACTGACTGTGCCACAGAAATGGTTCTCTTCGCGGGTAAAAGCTCGTGCGGAAAGCCTACATTGAGGTTGAGAGATTGGGTTTGAGCTCGGATTCAACGAACGAGATCGTGGTTGTGCTTACTGCTGAGCCCATCTAGATGGACGAGTCCATTGAGCTCCCGTTTCATTGCTGAGACTAGGAAAGGAAGCCCGAAATCGAGGTCTATTAATTATCGGGTCGTGCCATTCATATTGGGCCGTATTCAGGCCAGGATTTATCGGGCCGACCCGATTTGCCCAGCTCCACGTCTGGGGCAATATTTTGTAAGCATTACAATGCAATCCAAAATCGAATGTTACATTACTTTGGTCTTTTGAATTCATCAACTAATACTTTTGAGTTCCTTCTGGCCTCTATTATTTCTTGTAGTTGAGTATAAGATTATATTCGTAATCAACAAAAATAAAATATTATTAAATTTGTACGATGTTTCGGCCCGCAGCAGCCCATGATCTTAGTCAGGCCCCAGAAGAGAAACCGAAGCCGAGACCGACTGCTGTCCGCATATGCATATATTTGTGAAGTTTTCAGTTTATTTATCCGACCAGCTTGCAATTTTATTTTATTTTTTTTATTTCAATATGCACAACTCGGTATTCGAGACCCCATTAGACTATTGCAACACGTTCCGGTTCCATCGGCGAAGGAAGCGTTCTTATTCATGGAATTTTTTCATTCATTATACTCGAAATTTTATCTAATAAAATATACTGAATTATTTGAATTTACCGCATATTGATTATATAGCTGTGATTCTGCTATCAAGTCGTATTCATAAATTGAATCTCCAGCTGCTCTAGTCTCGATGGTAGATGAGAAAGTATCGAATCACCTAATAAATTTATTTTGGTAAATGAGATATGCTATTTCAAGAATGGACTTCATGTGATCTCAATATATAAAAATGGGGAAACTTCCTAGAGGAGTATAATTTAAGTGATCGAGGGAAGAAAGCAGTCAAAGGACAACCCACGAGGAACCAGCAAGCAGGCAGTCAAATACGAAGACCCTACCGGTTCCCATCCACAAGGGACACCGGGCATCCCAATTCCTTATGCAACCTTCCTTCCTCAGTATGCACGAAACCTTGCTTTGAATTGAATTCCTATGTCCACGTCATCATCATCTTCATCGTCACCCGTCTTTGGACCTAAGCAACTTCAGTAGCATCCTCGCCCTCGCCTTGGTCCTACCACTGCAGTGGCTCTGCAGGAGAAGCAGCAGCTGCGTCAACACCCCAGACCCGATCGCCGCCTCCCTCGCCCGCAACGAAATCTCGCACAGCGTTATCAGGCAGCTCACCGCGCTCTCGCTTCCCTCGAGATCGGAGACTCGGAACACCATCTTCACCAGGGAACTTATCCCATTCGGGTGGTCGAGGATTGCTTCTCTTGCCTTCTCTAGGCCTAGGGTTCGCTCGAGAGTCGCCATTGCCAGCAGGTGGCTCGGGCCTCCTGCGGCATCCCGGATGTGGGCGATCAGGCCATCGAGCAGACCGACTTGGAGCATAGCGTCCCGGTTCACTTCGATCGAGCATAGGGACTTAATGGCCCTCAGGCTGGCTTCTGAGACCTCGTCTTTCCGGTAGAGTAGAACGATCAGCTCGTTGGAGAAGCTGGCCTTCCTCGTCACCAGAAAAGTCGAGATTTCTCGCGTCTCCGGGGAAGAACATATCACCTCGATAAGACGGCACAAGCTCGTCTTCACAGCGGAGTGAGCCTCCTCGAATAGTCTATGAAATGACCCCAGATTAGAATCTTGACTGATGAGCATGCTGAGAGACTTTGAAGATTCTTGCTCGCCGGCAGCATCCAACAGCTTTATCGCGCAAGCAAGTGCTTCCTCCACCAACCTAAGAGAAAACTTCTGACGTTCCGCTTCCCTGAAAGCGAGCTCCAACAGGAGCGGTAAAAACCCAAGCCGATTCAAGTGAGCGCACCCGGATGGAGATTCGTCGGCAAGAGCTCGGACTTTCTGGACCAGGTGGAGCCTTTCGGCCGAGGTGGCTCCGTGGGACTCGAGGCCGTGCTTCATGGCTACCAGCGCGAGGTCTGGGTCGATGGGGCGGCGGCCGAGGCTGTTCCACTGCTCGATGAGGTGGCGGAGGGTGTGGTTCGGGACGACGGACGGGTCCTGGAGCCTCTGCATTGTGACGGGGCAGGTGAGGTTGCCCAGCTGGAGCCATTTCTCGATACTGGGCCGGTCGTAAGTCTGCCCGGTGCAGAGGGTGACCGGGTCAGTGAACACATCCAGGCTTATCGGGCACCTGAACAAGTGCGGGATCGCCATTTCTTGATCGAGATCTTCTCTCATAGCAGCCGGACAAGGCCCATGCATTTGAAACTTGTGGTCGATCGGTTCATCTAGAGGCGCCCGATAGTGCATGCAGTTCGGTGCATCGAACAATCTTCGGTGGACATAAGAAGTCCCAAGATCTGCGCTCAGATGAAGCGCAGAAAGGAATCAGAAGAGAGCACAGGCGTACAAACACTAGAGAATGGGCGAAGGAGAAATTGATGGGTCTCATCCTCGGTGGAAAGTTGCAAACCAACAATAATAAAAGACTACTACTTGAAATTAGCTTGAGAAAGATGCTCAGTATAGCGATATCATCTTTGACCTAGTAAAATAATTGTATGATCTATTATATTATAAAATTTTTCATACTCATTTATTCTCTCATTCTTACATATCTTTATAAATTCATATATCCCTCGTGTGATAAAAAATAGATTACGCATATATTCGANCATTCTTACATATCTTTATAAATTCATATATCTCTCGTGCGATAAAAAATAGATTATGCATATATTCGGTAAACAATTTACATATTACAATATAAGTTTTCTATATATGTTTAAATAATGAGATTATATGTATTTATAACTTATTTGGATAGATGAATTTATGGGCGGTTATATATAAATATGAAATATTGTTAGAAAAATATTAAGCACAGTAATCGCGGACAGACAGTGATGGTCCCCTCCCCGACCTTACCCTTCATTTTGGGCTCCTTGCCTTTTTCCTATTCCGTAGATTTTTCTTTATATTATGATTTAATTATAGATTCAGTCAAAACTGACCCACTTCCGAGAAAAGCAGCGAGCATTGTCTTTCAAAAGTTGAAATGTAAGCTGACAACTGAGAGTTTGATGACATAGACCGCTCAAATTTTGATAGAATTTTTTTTAAAAAAATCATCCTATCTTATACACAAAATTAATAATTTTTAATTAGATTATACCTGAATCTAATCAACTAATTAAGAAAAAAAGTGAAACTTTATCGATTGTGAATTTTTTCGGTCCAAACTGTTCATGTAGTAACCTTACTCAAGTGATAATAAAAAATTACATTGAAAATCATTATTGGTGGAAAGAAAAAGGCAGTTTCTAACTGATAAAATCAATTGATAAAGGTTGGGGATTTACTTACTGATAAAGGCATCATGTTTTGAATCAAATGGAGCAGTTGGGAAAGGTTGCAATGATATATATATACATATACTTAAATTTGTCCCACATATTCAAATTAAGTTTATCGTAAATATCCATTAGATTAAAGAATATCCATTATATATATATATAATGGTAGAATCGGAAGGTCCCGAATGCGAAGAAGCGTTATTATTTTAGAGGGTTTCTGATCGGATTGATATTCGAGTCAATTCTTCCATGGCATTTGGTTTGATTAGGTTCTTGGCATTAGGTCTTGGCTCAATGGAAGCACGGACCGTTCTTGTGATAACGAAGTTAAAGGTTGCTAGATCATGTGCATTAATCAAAATCCTAATTATGGATGTTCTAAATGTGCCTAATTTGGGCACGATTCTCTCTAATCAAATCTCTTCAGACAAATAGCGGCACGCTTTGCCTTGGTTTTTCTTTTAATTTCCCCGAGAATCGAAGAAATTCCTCTCCTTGTGCTTCCAAGCTTCCAGAAAAGCGGCTGGAATTTCGCAAAAGGACTGCCAAACTTTGCCCTTTGATTGGCCAGTAATTTCCCTTCTTGCCACCTTGGGCATCTTTGACTTTTTCAATGGCTGCTTTGCAAATTCACCAGATCCTGCTCCGTCACATTTGGTTCCATCTCCTTTTAGCAGCATGATTAGTGTGCCGTACAAAAATGGAAATCCATTAGCTGAAAAGTCAGCAAGATCGACCATAGCCAATACGAGTGGCTATGTCGAAATGGTTCATCGTTTTTCTTTTCCTTATCCGATTCAAGGTCGGTCTCGAATTCGAGTATCGTGGATTAAGAGTACTCACGACCCAGTAAAATTCATCTATTAAAGGACCCATCGAACTCCTGAATATCAGGCGTTGCATTGCATTGCATTGCATGTCACAAGAATTGAAAGCAGACATTGCAGTAATTGGGGTTCCTTGGAATATTAATGGGATGATCGTTCAATGGAGAATGATGCCATGCCCAACCCAACCCACTTCACATGCATGCATCCTTTGAAATGAAAGCTCGGCTGAGTTAATGGGATCCCAAGCAGAGCATTGCGATGAGTGGAATTTATGCAATTCCCTGTGTGGCTATTTACTTTTTTGACTGCTGACTTGGGGGTAGTCAATATACGGCAGCTGATGCTCACCCAACTTCTCCTTGAAGCATCTCATCTTTCATGTGACACTAATTAATGACAAGGAACCCCCTGCATGCATTTTGAATTCGAATTTTCATGAATTTTATACTTTTGACAAATTTATCTCTTGTGAGGCGGAAACATCCGAGGAATGAAAAATTGAACAATGATCTGTCAAATATAAGAGGATAACGTGTTTATTATAAGTAATTTCAGTGTGAACTGAATCGGATTGTTAAGAGATTAAACAATCTTATTATTGGTTTTAAATTTATGGAACTCTAATTTGAACCTTGATTTTATAATACTGCGGCAGATCCTTTATTTTAAACCTTACTCGTCCAACAGAATTAAATCATGGAAAACATCGTTCTAGGTACGCAATTTTCTATGCTTCTGCTTCTGCCTCTGCCTCTCCAGTTTGAATCATCGAGCCTAACGGTGGCAGATCAGTTGAGAAGGACAATACTGCTGCCATCAAGGCAGATCATTTGCAATACCACGTGAAAAAGGAACCAGAAATGAGCAAGGACATTAAATTCTTCGTAAGGTTTAGGAGCACGCCCTTCTACCTAGAGTTGCCTTTTTCTCGAGGATGATGAAATCGTATGCACATCACGCGCAAGAAACGGGATGATGCATCGTACGACCTCTCTGTTCTGAATTCTAAGACCCTACATATCATGTCGTGATTCCGTCTCATCGTCTCGATGGAAACAAATGAAGCCTCGGTGATTACTAGAAAGACAAGAACCAGATTGTCATGTGAAACAATGTCACGCAGAACGACTTAACGAAACGAGCAAATATTGTACTGGACTCGATGAATGGCAGCTCGCATAGTTGGCGTACAATCGGTGGTAAATGAGAATGAGTCCACTTCCATCTTTGTAATTTCGCACGCTATCTATACCAAAGGGAAAAGGAGCCCATATTTTAGTGGATCACGACAAGAAGAAGCACAGTTATGCTATATGCGGGTTTGAATGAGAGATCGTTGAATCGGATAATCAACCAGCAGGTCTAGGGATATCTCAAGTTCTTATGTGCAGGAGGATGCGATGGAGATGGTCATCGTGTGAGAACATACGCAAATCCAAGCCGATAAGAATTAATGTCCGGGAAAAGGGACAAGCCCAACTCCCTCCTTTCACGTTCCTTCCAACCTATTGCGTGTCGTCTAGCATCAGAGCAAGTGGGCAAGAGCACCTAATAAAGTTGAAGGTTGGTCCAACTTGCCGCTGTGGTCGAACAGATCCGACAACATCAGCTGTCGAATTTCATTTGGACCTCGATGGTGATGCTTTGACTGTACATATACAGACACACACACACACACACATACATATTAGGGTTTATTCTTGTGGGTGGATAGTGCATGCTAATGATTGGGTGTGCAATCTAGAAAACGTCGAATTTATGCGATATTTCAATCCCGAACGAGCGCTGTATCTATCACTTAAAAACGGTAATCAAGATAAGTATGATTGGTGTTTCTTAATTATCATTGTTTTGACTCCATCAATCTTACCGGCTCTCTGATTATGTCCATTGCGGAAAATAGGATCATTCTTCATGTATTTTTTTTGGGAGAGAAATTCGAGTAAATCCTAATAATTAGATCTACTCGGACAGGAGATGAATAAGTTACGTGCGTGACCCTCAGTGGGAGTACCGAGACGTGACATACTTTGCTGTAAATGACAAGTCTGCTCGAATTCATAGATCTCTATATACCACAAGATTGGATTAAGTCTCTTGGAGAAAAGGATCAGCATGGGGACAATGGAGGAGGCATTTGAACGTTTCACGCTCTTGTCTGCCAGTGGAACCCAAAGTAAATACAAGTAATGATTCAATCGCGGTAGTGATGACAGCTACTCTGTATCTATGTGATAATCAAGAGACCGGTCAATCTTGCCTTGTTAAGAAATTCAAAGGCGTTCATTCATATATATATATATATATATATATATACACACGCATATACATATAGCTGAAAGTGTTTAGGGGATTACTTATTTCTTAACTAAATTGGGTGTCATTAAAATCGATCAAATGTCACTCATAATTGGATGATATGCACCTACTTAGGTGTGCACGATTATACTGTAAAAAAAGTGTTTAATCCTCAATAATTTGATGGATTACGAATTTGACCTCTTCTTTTCTCCCTGCAACCCATGGATTGATCGTGTCGTCCTGCCTAATTTCTCCCCCAGTACATTTGATGGGCTGGCTGGCTGGCTGGCTGGCCACTTTGGTGGAGGGTGTACCATGGTGCCTAATCATTGCCACGTGTCATGTGCCCCACTTGCACATATATATATATATGTATATATGCACATGCGGGTGGGTCAAATTTGTTCGTCTCTTAATCGGCCAATTGGATAGTCATCCACCCAATGGGAAAAAAATAAAGAAAATATTATAAAAATTAAAAGTAGTGTAAGAAAATTTAACTGGATTTAATAATTATCAAACTTTTTTCCCTTCCATGTCGAGAATGGACGTTATTATATATATATATATATACACATATATAAATCACTCTTTTTTTTGGGTAATTATATAGTACGAGGCATGAGATGCGGTGATATTGGATTGATGATTCTCTTATTAAGCTCATAAATGAGTGCTTTAATTGTTGAGTTTCAGGTTATGAGGATCGACAGAAATTTTCCTATGAATCCCGATCTGACCGTAAACTAATCTCAAGGTGCGTTTCCATTGGTTCGAAAATATTATGTGATAAAAAAAAGAAAAAGAAAAAGAAAGAAGAGGCATGAGATGTCCCGTGTGTGCTGTTTGAGTTGTTTCCCCCTCTCATCTATATCTCCACTATCCTGTCAGCTGTGCGCAGCATTTATCGTTAGTTTGACGTGATGTTCAAAGCACAAATAAGTGTGGTAGGGTGGAAAAGAAAATGGTTCGATGGTGACCCAGCAGCCAGAGCTCCGGTCCGCGCTGTCCTACTTCCATACACTATTAATTTGTTAAATTATTAGTTCTCTTACTAATTTCTTAAATAAATAATTTAATAATCGAATTTCAGATTAAGAGAGTATAAATAAATTTTTTAAAGATTCCTATTCGATTGCAAACAAATTTTGATATACTCTAAGTTGATGTGAAATATTTCGGAGAAAAAAAAACTGTCACTACTGTTTAAAAACGTACGAAATTCTGAATGGGGCCTGTTGCTTGTAAGATTTTCTGGCGTTGAGTTCCCTGACCTGCTCTTTTTAAGTTCAGCGAAAAAGCAATGCGACAATGATGCTAAGTTCTATATCCCTTAGATTTATGTCTCCTCAAATTTGAGTGTGCAAGAGAAATGTCTCGGTTATTGGGATCCATGATCGGTAAAAATAGTAGTGTAACATGCCTTCATCAACAAGAGAATAAAAAAATACGAAAAATTTTATTATGATAATTAAATTTATAATATATTAATTATTAAATTAATTGTAATACTATTATATCAAATTCTCTTTTTCAACTTACATTTAAGTTATTAGCATGGATTATGCTTAATTTAACCCCAAAAAAAAAGAAATAAATGAAATTTACACAACATTTGGGGTAAATGATCACCCCGGCCCCCCCACCATCATACTCCCCTCAAATCCATCTCTAGTAAGAGGATGTTGAGAATCACGGAAATGCGGTAGCACTGGCCATCACTACCACATGCTCCTCCTCCTGCAGCGTGACAAGGCTACAGTCCTACGTTGATCTTTTCAAGAATTGGGACAGAAAATTTCAGCTATCCTTTGAGATAATGCGGACCATCAATCAGTCGATAATGCGGATCATCATTCAACCGATAAGAAGAATCTCAAAAGTTAATTGGTTTAGCTGCAGAGGATGGAGCCGAATGGATTTATATTGACACTTAAATCAATAGATTCATCTGAAGTGCAGCGGGGCTAGTAGTATCTGGTAAATGCTAGGGCCTAACCATCTAAAGGGGCACATCGTCGGGGTAGTCTTGTGGATGCCTCTTGATGGTTTCTCTGACAAATTTCTCTTGCTCTTCGAGATTCAAAGGAGGAACATCGTAAACATCTGTGAAGAGATCAGCAACTGGAGGCTTCTCTACTTTCTCTGCCACTTGAATCGCATGCAGTAGCTGTAACGGAGATAAGGCAAATTAGAGCTACAGCTAACCCGAGCTTTTAAAAGACGATGAATGAACTCACTTGAGCATTTAAACTTGGGATTTTTTTGTTCATCTCTCTGCCCCTTCTTGAAAACAAAAGAAAATAAGGGAACCGACTGCATTTTACCGGATGTTGCAGGATACAACATGCCTTCTTGGTCAGATTCAACAGTGTCGTATCCTTCTTTTTTTTCTGGTTTTTCGCTTAGGAAGCAAGGGGAAAGGTATTACTGTATTTCTGAACCAGAAAGAGCGAGTCTGTTAAGTTTTTACCTGCTGCCTGACATCATTGCGGAGTTCGGACTCAGCTTCTCTGCTCCACCAACCATTTCTCTCAATCCATTTTCTAAGTCTAGCCACTGGATCATTCTCAGTTCTCCACCGTTCGATCTCATCAGCAGGCCGGTACTTGGTAGAATCATCAGATGTGGAGTGGTGGCCCACTCGATACGTCATGGCCTGCATTATGCATGGTAATTACGGGAAGGAAGTTACAACTCAATTGTAACAGACAAGTAAATAAACTCAACCTCTACCAGTATTGAAACTATGCTCAAGAATTTCTCTTCTCCATTACCTCAATCAAGATAGGTTTTTGCTCATGAATCGCTGTTTCACGGGCAGCACAAACTGTATTGTACATGGCAAGAGCATCGTTACCATCTACCCGGATGCTTTTAACTCCATAAGCTTGACCTCTAATAGCAATCCCATCACCTACCAAACGATAATGAACCGCCGATAGAAAATCATTTTCGTAGATCATACTAACCCATGAGTGATTGACATGGAAAAATAATTTTTTAATTAAAAAAAATGAAATGGAATGGACAAATACTTCGAAACTGGTCTGATGAGGGTGTGCTAATTGCCCATCCATTGTTCCGGCAAATAAAAATGACAGGGGCCTCCATTACCGCTGCGAAATTCAGAGCAGCATGGAAATCTCCCTATGGTAATACAAAGTATCCAGGTGGGAAAGAAGGCATCATTATAAAAGTCCCTTTTTTCAGCCTATGCTATACAGCAATCCTGAATCGTCAAAATGAAAGGATATTGAGCGCACAAAAATGATATTTGACCTCACTAGAGCCACCATCGCCAAAATATGTGACTGCACAAGCATGTTGTTTGTCCATCTTCAAAGAATAAGCAGCACCAACTGCAGGGGGAAGCTGTGTGCTGGAAAGGAATGTTGGAAAGAAAGATGATCCTAATAAATATTAGTTTCTGTTGACGGTCATGATTAGATTCTATGTAATTAGTATAAAAAGAATTTAATCCTGCCCTAGAGATCTAGCAGAAGGCTAAGAAAGCTCCTTTGCATGAGAGGGTTATGTCATACGCAATTGTCGATGACACAGTGAAGTAATTGAGCTTTTTGGACCCATAATGGATGGGCATCTGCCTGCCTTTTCCGTAGTCAGCTTGATTTCCAAATAATTGGTTTGCAAAGTCTTGCAAGGTGAACCCACGCCACAGCAGAACTCCAGGCTCCCTGTACTGCATCAATGCAAAAATCCCCATGCTCAGTTTTCTGCAACTTTCTTCACGGTTAAAGTAGATATATTAAAAAATTAGGTGTCAGTGGGACAATTTGACCTAGAGCTAACGGCCTTCCAATTCTAGTAATTCTGATGAGTATTTCATTCAAAAACTAATGTCGCATCCTTCTTGAACCTCATCCGATAAAAAAAGATCAATACTTTTCCCACTTCTCAGGGAAAAAACACAAAGCATCTAGATATTTACTTAATAGCACATTTCACAGGAAGTTGTGCAGACTTCCCAGAAAAACTGTTTCCCATGTTAATCATATACATTCTTGTCAAGAAAACAGTGCGGAACTAACTACATTAGTATGGTTAGGGCAGGCTTTGAACCTGAGGGAAGACAAGGTCGTCTGCTGTAAGTGCTGCAGCAGATGCAATGTTGATGGCCTCTTCTCCAAAAGTGGTCAAGTAAAATGAGATCCTTCCTTGCCTTTGCGCCTCATAGAAGATTGTATCCATTACTTGAAGTGTGACCATCCCAGTGTACATTCTCACAGCAACTTCCTCACTGACCTGAATAGAAAACAGACACCCATTTTTTGTATTGGATCGACACAAGAGACAATGTAAAAAAAAAAAAAACGGATTTGCATGCTTGAAAACTTAGACAAATAACAACCTTCATTAAATTGCCATATAGAAGGGGTCGACCCTCTTCATCGATGATCCTGTAGCAATGTATGCGATCCTCTGGGGACTCGGGTATGAACCTCATGCTGGATGTGAACGCTATTTTTCCACCAGGAAAGTCCAGCATCTGCGAAATATTTTTTTTTTCCCTTTCTTTAAGCAGTATGTTAGGGCAGACTCATGACTTCATCTCAAATCAGCTCTCAGTTGTTCAGATGTTTAAGAAGCCATGAAAGTAGGAAATTGATCATCCCCGTGAGCTTGCATCTATTCACTTGTGCAAATTCAGGAAAACAAATTGTCTTTATCCCCACTAATTTGCAAATATCATGCGATGTACTTGGAACACTCTAAACAAATCTAAGACGAAGCACATGCAATGAAACAGACTATGAAAATTGCCCGTGAGAAGCAAAGCTATAAGAACAGTCAGCAAGTTTATGATGCAAAAACAGGTGGGGCCTACACCGGTGCCAAGGAATATATTCCTTGGGCTGCAAAATTTCAAATTACAGGCTTTCGACAATTTTCCATCAGGGAAATTTTTATTCTTTCTAGTCAAAGGAAGATCCTCGATCCGGGGTGTTGGACTTTAGTTAGGACACGCGAAGGCAAATCTACTAAATAATCCCTGCAACAACATGGCTAGTTCTATCAGCTTGAACTTTCAGAAGACGTTATAACAGAGGATCTGCAAGAACGTTCAACTTCCAAATACACAGCAAAAGCCCCCACCAAGAATTAACCATGAAGTACTTGAAGACGATCAAAGAACTATAAGCAGAACTCACAACGAGCAATGCCAACCAACCCAACAATACACACAGACCCACGAGCTCGAAGATGAAGCAAAAGCTCAAACTGGGGAATTTGCAGTGTACCTGGTTGCCGTCACCGATCTCATTAGAACAATCGGCTTGCTTCTCCGCTTCGGTCGATTCCAGGCGGCGAGAGGAGAAGAGCGCTGCCGGGCCGCCCAAGTTGGGAGCTTTTGGGCTGGCGGGGAATTTGGGGTGATGGGTCCGACGAGATGAAGCAAAATGCATCCGCTTCAGGACACCAGG
This sequence comes from Sonneratia caseolaris, assembly GCA_900006705.1. Classification (NCBI taxonomy): domain Eukaryota; kingdom Viridiplantae; phylum Streptophyta; class Magnoliopsida; order Myrtales; family Lythraceae; genus Sonneratia; species Sonneratia caseolaris. The sequence continues at coordinate 1,025,910 of CXYZ01002951.1, forward strand.
TGACTGAAATCGGATGCCGATGAGACGACTGATGAAGTTCACTGATTTCCTCATGTTATTGTTCAGGGCCATGAAGGCGCAGAGACCACTACGATCAGTCAGTCCCTCGGGGCCTGATTATCGATTGACGCGAGAGAGAGAGAAAGAGAGAGAGAAGTACAGAGAAGAGGCAGGGCTGTGAGCTGTTCCAAGCCAAACGTACTGACACGGTTCCTCGATGTTTTGAAGAGCCATTTTTCAGGAGCAGCAGAACCGTGATTTTCTTGATGCCTCTCTATCGTAGCTTATTCATTTGCAAACCCAATTGTAAAAAATAAAATTATTTCAATTATATATATATATATATATTTTTTTTATCATTAACTTACTATCAAAATAAATATGCATTTAAGGTATGGCAAAATGAAGATATATTTTATCTTATGAATATGTGAAGTACACGTATAAATATGGAACTTCCACTGCGCCATTCACTTATCGAATAGTGGCTTTTTTCCCAAATCCAATGTCATAGTGGCTTTTTCAAATCCAATTATTGGAGATAGTTGCTATAAGATATGGTCAATTTTGAGGATTGTAATTGGGGATAAGAACACAAGATATACATACATGCCAAAAGGCTCCGACCTTTCCCTGACGTGTAAGCCCTTGTCCCACCTTATCTGGTAATCTTGCCACCTCAGATAAGGCTGCCTTCTTGGGGGCAAGTCACTCACATTAAAGAACAGATTGAATACGTTAAAATCGATTCGGAGAAGTTAAGGCCTCCCTCAATCACATGATTCCATTGCCACTATTGACACCATGTCACCAAAATTTTAAAATAGAAAAATAGAAAAAAGCACGTTTTATAATTAAAAAAAAAAGAGATTATCACTTATTCCTTTATTATATCACATGAAATTCAAAAATTTAATGAAAATATTAATCCACTTCCCGTTTGGGTAATCATCCATCATAAAGTAAATCTTCTTAAATCACGAATTTTTATTGGCGTATATGAATTATGAATCTCTTTTCTTGTGGTGAGATCAGATAAATTAGGTGCGAGATGAGGCGGGGGCCATGTTGCTGTCGTAAATAAAGTATCGAAATATCCATCGATCGAGCAGCTAGGGAAAATGACACGAAAAGGATTAGATGATCGTAAGATGGTTCGAGGGCTTCTGGGCCTGAGCCAATGGGCCGAGGGCTCCATCGTGCTTTGCTCAGGTCCCTTGGTTGGGCCGCGACGAGCCCAAAGACTTTGTTGGTGGGCGGTCGTGGAGTGATGCATCTGTGGTTTGGATTTAGCAGATGGTAGCACAAGCCAGCTTGTAGATTTAACCTTACTTTCAACTTAAGTTTTCAAATACAGTAAAACTACACACAAGACCCTTTTTTTGCACCAGATTTTTCGCTCCTATTCCGCTCGCAATGTCTGCTTGTTATCAGTAGCTTTATTGATTAAGGCATCTCATGATGATTAGTCAGGAAGCTGCAGTGTTAAATAGGCGTTTCAGATTGCTTCAAAATGGTCTAAAATCATTCCATCTGGTTACGATTTGGCCTATTAAACATAATAAGCCAGTCTGGTTATGGGCTACTACTGAGAAAAATATGAACTAGCTCAAAACCGTCCCTAAGCAGGCCGGCCAATTCATGATTTGTACTATTTTGAACCGTAAACTGTAACCTTTTTATATTTATATTTTTAATTTTTAAGTTAAACCAACAAAATCTTACCGTTAATTTGTACAATTTTTAGCCGTCCAAACAAGTTTTGGAATGGCTTTGGGCTAATTACAGCCTTAGGCCAGTTCAACAAGAAAATATACCGGATCAATTCCAGTTTAACGGGCTTATTTCTTGTACTTGACTTATATCCACTCCTTAACTCAATAGGTTTTGACAAGTTGATTATGAGACAAATCGACCTATTTAACATCTCTATTAGGAATATTTCGGTCTCCTCGGTATCAATGGCTTATCAGACCACTCAGGCAATTCTCTTCTAAGGTTAAGATGGGCCGGTGACACTAGTAGATAGTCTGCCGACCTCAGAGGGGCAATCATGGTAGAGAAAAAAAACAAAACTTGAGAGACTCTGGTGTTTCCGCGTAATCAGAGGCACATGGCTCGGCCTCGGCTCACAGTGTCCTTGTCATGCACCGACACTCGATCATATGCTGCCGTCATCGAATTCGAAGACCAGATCCAATGAACAATATTTAAGATATAAAAATGTCAATGATGTCTGTTGGATTCTTTCGGGCAGCTACACGGAGCTTGGTATTTGTTCATTGAAAAATTTGATCGACAGGTAATTACCTTTGCTGTATTAGACTCCCACGGCCGATCGGGTCTGGGAGTGTTTTTGGCTGTCTGGAACAGGAACAGCTAACTAGAAGACTACGCTTGCACCATTTTCTGCACTGATTAGATCTCTGGTAAGGAAGCTGAAGGCTTGTTTCCCTGCTCGGAAAATATGTTTCACCTGCATCATCGATCATTAAGAATCGACTTACATCATGTTGAAATCCATGCATGCAACTGCAAGGCGCCGAGCATCCGTCGCGTATCCCGATAGAATGAAGCCATTTGCTTAAGATCGAAGGCTTCCCATTGGATAAATGAGACTATGTACATTTTTTTTCTTGTGGGGGATACAGATATGATGATGGGACATCATTGAGCGTACTATCTGATGATTCAAATTCCTTGGATCAATTCATTAAACTGAGCCTCCCTCTTTCAGGTAGTGGCCTAGATCAATGATGGAGCGAGGCCCCTCTCTCTCTCCCGAGTCCTGAGTCTCCTCCTGTTCCCCTGTGGTATTACAATTTACCATGGTCAAAGACGGTGTCTTCCCGAGCCCCCCATCTCCCTTTGCCACTACCTCTCTCTAGAAGGTAATCTTGGAAGAGCTTCGGATTCAACTCCGGAATCATATAGAACACGGTTTCAGCTCACGAGACTATTTTTTGTTATTTCTGGATATTATAATCCCATTACTCCATCCCATAGCTCAAAGCTTCCCACTTTCTCTCCTCCATCTTCTCTATAAGTGAACCATCCGAATCTCTTCGCTGGGACCATCCCCATGGGAAGATAGCGCCCTCTGTCTCTCGCTTTCTGCCCAGATCTATCCTCCCCTTTCTCCCCACCAACCCCAGGTTTGATTTTGATCTCTCAGCTTCACATCTTGAGCTCATTGCAGTATCGTCGTTGTGTGAACTGGCTGTTCTTCTTGTTTTTCCTGTTTCCCGCTATGTTTTGCTATGAATTTCTCACGGATAATCATGGTTGTGGTTCAGTGTGGATAGATCTGAGATGGGTTGTCGATTTCTTCCTCAGAAGTTGCTTTCATCAACCAAAGATCTTTACTTCTCAACTTTTTTTCATGCTTAAGTCACAGAGAGGTCTCATCTTATCTCTTACTACAGATGTAATATCTTCCCACCCCCACCAACACCACACCACCGCCCACCCCC
>CXYZ01002951.1:1029584-1072539 GCA_900006705.1 Sonneratia caseolaris
CCCCCCCACACACACACACACAAAGCTACAGCTGTAATAGCCTAAGCTCTGGATCTGTTATGTTTCATGGTTTAAATATCTTTTGATCTCTTGGTAGTTTCCTCCAACGAAAAGTTTCCTTAATTATAAGTTACGATCTTCTTTAGTTCTCTTGGATGTTCTCTTTTCAGCTCATTGTGTATTCTTGCTTCTGATCTTTTCGTGGTTTCCTTTCCTTTCTTCTTCTTATTCAGTTTTCCATCCGTTGCTTTCTCGCTTTATAGTGTACTAACAGAAGTTAAAGTTTGTATATATGCAATTATATCAACATTTTTTTTCATGTTCCTCTGCTTTCTACATTGGGTATTTAGTATTTATGATGAGATCTCTGCAGATCTGTCTGATCGGATCCTAATAAGCAAGTTCTTCAGTAAGAATTTGATTATTTTTGTTTTTTTTCTTGACCATCATTTCGTGATTTTCCACTGGCTCTTCTCCAGGTATTGAAGTTAAAAAGCCTTTGATATAGGGCAGACATGGCGTTGGGGAAATATACAAGGGTAGATAACAGGCGGTCCTCTTCGAGTTACTGTTCAACGGTAACAATAGTTGTTTTTGTGGCTCTCTGCTTGGTCGGGGTATGGATGATGACATCATCTGTAGTCCCAGTTCAGAATGTTGATGTGCCCGAGGAGAAGAAGAATGACGTGAAGGAACAGATACGTGAGAAGATCAGAGAGGGGAATGATGAACTTACCAACAATAAGGCATTAGAAAATAAAGATAACGGACAGTTTGAGGACAACCCGGGAGATCTGCCTGAGGATGTGACTAAGGGGGAGCGCACTGATTCTGGCCCTCAAGATGAAGAGAACGAAGAAAAGAAGCAGGACAAGAACTCCAAGTTGAAAATCCAGCAGAAGGAAAGCTCAGAGGAGACCATATCAGAAGATGGAGAGAACAGAATCAAAGCAGGGGAATCAAACTCAGAATCGGAGGAGACGAAGAATGAAGGTGGTGATGGTGATGGTGATGGTGATGGTGATTCAACTAGGCAGGATGAATCCGGAGAAGGTTCTGAGGAGAAGAAAGCTGATTCTGATGACAATGAGGAGAAGCAAGTTGACTCGGATGACAGTGAGGAGAAGAAATCTGACTCGGATGACAGTGAGAAAAAGTCCGATTCAGAGGAAAGTGAGAAGAACACGGAAGAAAATGAAAGCAAGATTGAAGAGAAAGTTGATCAGAGTGATAGTAATGAGACAAGCAGTGATTCAGATGAGAAAAACCAGACAACGCTGAAGGATCAAAATCAAACTGAAGTATTCCCTTCTGGAGCCCAGTCAGAGCTCTTGAAAGAGACAACAACCCAGAATGGGGCATTCTCAACTCAAGCAGCCGAATCAAAGAATGAGAAAGCATCCCAAGAACCCTCTAAGCTTGAGACGGGCTCCAGCTGGAAGCTCTGCAACGTTACTGCAGGGCCTGATTACATCCCTTGTCTTGATAATTGGAAGGCAATCAGGAGCCTTAGATCAACCAAACATTATGAGCACCGGGAGAGGCACTGCCCTGAGAAGCCACCCACTTGCCTTGTGTCTCTTCCTGAAGGATACAGGCGTCCGGTTGAATGGCCTAAGAGCAGGGAGATGGTAAATTACTGGTTGCTTTATCTGGAGGTTTATGATACTTTTTGTCTCATCGTCGTGATTGACCAACAGAATTACTTACTTTCTTGCAGATATGGTACTACAATGTTCCGCATACTAAGCTTGCAGCAGTTAAGGGGCATCAAAACTGGGTCAAGCTTACGGGAGAATACCTCACTTTTCCCGGCGGTGGGACCCAATTCAAACATGGTGCCCTTCACTACATTGACTTTATTCAGGAGGTGACTCATCTACCACTCTCCTCTCACTATTGGATGCTAATACATATAATATGTAGGAATTGAACATAATCAGAATACGAAATCGTGTTGACATTCCATTCTGGGGAGAGCATTTATCCTTGTAAGGTACCTGTAAGAGAAAATGAAGTCCAAGTGATTATTATCTCATGTCCATAACTCAGGGTGAAAATTAAAAGTTAGAGTGCCTAGCGCTCATTTTTATAAAAACTGTGATAGAAAATTAGAAGTCACTCACATAGAGATGGATCGATTTCATACTATAATTTAACAGTAGCCTAATAGCCTCATTAGTAAAAAAATTGTATCCTGCATCAAATTTCTATGAAAGCTATCTTTTTATATCTTGTGATATATTCTTGATATTGCCTTATTTTAAATCTTGCAGTCTGTTCCTGATATTGCATGGGGAAAACAAACACGTGTGATTTTGGATGTTGGATGTGGTGTCGCCAGTTTTGGAGGCTTTCTCTTTGATCGGGGTGTTCTCGCAATGTCCCTCGCTCCAAAAGATGAACATGAAGCTCAGGTCCAATTTGCACTTGAAAGAGGAATCCCTGCAATCTCTGCTGTGATGGGAACAACAAGACTTCCCTTTCCTGGTCGGGTCTTTGATGTTGTTCACTGTGCTCGCTGCAGAGTACCCTGGCATATAGAAGGTAAGGAAAAAGCTTGATCCCAGTATGCAATTACTTTAGGGATTTTATTTGCGTATATTAAAAATTATAGAGGAATATGTATATCTGACAATTGGAATATGCAGGTGGTAAACTACTGTTGGAGCTGAATAGGGTGCTGAGGCCAGGTGGTTTCTTTGTGTGGTCTGCTACTCCTGTTTATCAGAAGCTTGCCGAAGATGTGGTGATTTGGAATGGTAGAATATTTTCGAATTTATAATTATGTTTCTCTGAAGAGATGGAGATTCAGGTGGGTTCTAATGGTTTTATTATCTGGGAATTGTCTTTGCAGCCATGTCTGAACTTACAAAGGCCATGTGCTGGGAACTCATATCAATAAACAAGGATACACTGAATGGAGTGGGAGTGGCAACATACAGGAAACCTACAACAAATGAGTGCTACGAGAAAAGAGCAACACCTGAGCCTCCTCTTTGTGCCGATTCTGATGATCCCAGTGCGGCCTGGTAATTCCTCTCCCTAATGATAATGAACCAATCTAGAAGAAAGTATGCCTCTTTTCAAGAATTTCATTAAAGAAAATAAGGAAGTGGAAAAACAAGCAGTGGGTTTTCCCTTCATTTCCTTGTGTATTGAAATCTTGATGAACATTTATTGATTTTTCAATTCTCCTAGTGTACAGGCCTGGAGATTGACTTGTACATGTTGAAATGGCGTAAATGATGCATAGTTGAGCTACAGAGACTTTTCCTGCAACTGATAACTTCCTGTGCTTGTTCTTTGGCAGGTATGTACCATTGCAGGCTTGCATGCACAAAGTGCCTACAGAGTCTGAGGTGCGTGGATCCCGATGGCCTGAGCAATGGCCCGAAAGGTTGCAGAAAACTCCTTATTGGCTACTGAGTTCACAGGTTGGAGTTTACGGTAAACCAGCACCTGAGGATTTTACCGCAGACTACAAGCACTGGAAGAGGGTCGTAAGCAAATCTTATCTGACGGGTATTGGAATTGACTGGTCAACAGTGAGAAATGTCATGGACATGAGATCTATTTATGGAGGGTAAGCAAAAGGGACCTGTCACCTGTCTATTGTTCCATTCAATTTCTGATTACGTTTTTCACAGTGAACTTGAAGTCTTAGCATGGTTTCTGCAGGTTTGCTGCTGCCCTGAAAGATCTGAGCATCTGGGTCATGAACGTGGTCTCTGTTGATGCACCTGACACTCTGCCAATTATTTATGAACGGGGTCTGTTTGGAATTTACCACGACTGGTGTGAATCTTTCAGCACCTATCCGAGATCCTATGATCTTCTCCACGCCGACCATCTCTTCTCAAAGGTCAAAACAAGGTTTGTGACTACGCTCCCTTTTTGTGTACTCGTACCATAGTTCTTTTGTTTCTTAAAACATATTATGAGGCTGATATTCAATCTCCAACACTAACTCTAGAATGATTTTACCCCAGAAAGACATAATGAAAATTTGTTATCTACCAACCATGTTAAAGACATGCCAAATGTTTTTACCAGTTTGGTTCCAGAAATGTCCTTGCTTTTCCAGTTTTCCTAGATTTTATATTGTAAAGATTCTGATGTGGGGGTTCGGTCTCAAAAGGTGTAAACTAGAGGCTGTAGTGGCAGAGGCTGATCGCATATTGAGGCCAGAGGGCAAATTGATAGTCCGTGATGACGTGGAAACAATCGGCCAGTTGGAGAGCATGCTGAGGTCGATGCAGTGGGAGGTTCGTCTAACTTACTCCAAGGACAAGGAAGGGCTGCTTTGCATCCAAAAGTCACTCTGGCGGCCCACCCAGTCAGAAACACTGACATATGCCATCGCCTGAATGGAACTATTCAGCCGGTTTTCAACATTCCTGAGCCAAAGGTGGCGTGAGAATTTGAGGTCCGGTGCCATTCTTTTTGTCTTAGTTAATTGCCTGGCAGTAATTTATGGCAATTGCCTAGCATGTACCCCTGTTAGTTCAGTCACAAGGTTTTGTTGTCTCGATTCACAAAAGGTCGGTTTGGAAGTATTTGTTGTAGTAATAGCATATTTGATTCACCGAAGGAAAGATACGACACATTGTTGCGCAAAAGTGTAAAAGACCGTTGTCTTGGCTTGGCCAAGAAGGGGAACCTTTGGCAGACAATTTGTGTCAGGGTGCGGGCAGCCTCTGTGTTCTGAATCGCATCAATGAAAGTGTCCCATTGGATTGTTTCTCTTTTGTGATAGATTTGTTGCCTGATCTTATCGAGGACACATAAAACATGAGAATCAGATGATAAATGGTCAGCCCGATCAGACATTGTACAGCCAATTCACCGACGATGACTAGTCACGTAGATCAGCAGACAATGGTGTACAGTGAGTAACCGACATCTGATTGCATTAGTAAAAATTGAATGAACTGTCCGGCAAATAAAGGGACTGAGTCAGTCAGTCAGTTACTCTGTATTCAAGAACTTCCCGCCCGATTTACCTGCCTACTCCTCTGCTTCCTTCTATCCTAGTTTCCTTCTTGTTACACCTCTCCCCCGACAAGAAATCCCTCTTCAAGAATAAACCCAAAAAAAGTAAAAATACATAACAATTATTTTTTTCCTTCCATGAGAAAATTCAAATCGGACAACAGAAAATGGGAGACGAGATTCATGGAAACTTGCCAAATGTAAATCCAAAGTCTCCAGCCCTGTGGTAAATCCTAGCCTGAATAGCCATTGCCACCCGAACAAGGAGCAGGATCGGTTTCTTCCCATCGTGAATGTTGGGAGGATAATGAAGAAGGCAATCCCTGCGAATGGGATGATATCCAAGGATGCCAAGGGGGCAGATCAGGAGTGCGTCTCTGAGTTCATCAGCTTCATTACTGGGCAGGGCGTTTCCAGCAAGATAATACTTTTTGTAACAGAAAATGGCTCACAAGTGCACTCATGAACTATTGCTGAAGCTAGAATCTTTTAAGCTGAATTTGGAGAAGTGCTTGATTTGTAGGACCTACATCTTTTGCCCCAATAATCGATGCAGCAGTTGATATTGTTGCTGGTAGCAATGGGCAATATCATGTCCTTGTCATTATTGCTGATGGACAGGTTCATGATAGTCGCTTTGTTCTCATCCTTTTCTCTGTTTCTTGTAGCTTCACTTAACCTTTGGAGTGTTTATATCTTTGCTGCTGAAATTGGAGCATCTCCATGTTCGTTGATGTAGGTTACCAGGAGCCCTGATGTCCCATGTGGGAGGTTTAGCCCACAAGAACAAGCAACCATAAACTCTATAGTGGCAGCCAGGTATATAATATCATTTTTTTCTGGGCATGTCTAATAGGAATGGGCCAATGTAATGGCAACTGAATGGAATCTAATACTCTCATCTTTGTTGGCAACATAATGATTTAATTACTGGGTTAATTTGTATGACATAAAATGAGAAATTTATTCCATTTTATCTTCTTGGTTGGGACCATGAAGAGCAGCCAGTACCCACTCTCGATTATTTTAGTTGGTGTGGGTGATGGACCGTGGGATGCAATGCACCAGTTCGATGACAACATTCCTCAGCGTGCATTTGATAACTTTCAGGTACAATTCTAAACAACACACTCTGCACAAACGCATTAACATCTGCCTCTTTTATCAGATTACAGAATACAAATTTTGCTTATCTTCTCTGCTTTGCACTTAATTCTGCAGTTTGTGAACTTCACAAAGATCATGTCTGAAAACAAAGATGCTGCAGAGAAAGAAGCAGCATTTGCTCTTGCTGCTCTGATGGAAATACCCTTCCAGTACAGAGCCACTCGGAGCATCCAGCTCAAGTAAGACCAAGATCACACCTTTTTTTCCTCAAAATAAAAGCTCCAGTATTGGGTCACATTATGAAATTTCTGCAGCAGAGAACCAAAGGACCAAAGGATAAGGCCGCTTCCACCTCCATGCAAGGAGATTGATCATGGTGATAGGATTAAGTCAGCCCCGAATATGAGAAGCCTCCACAAACCCAATCCACCTGCTCCAGTTGAACCAGTAAAACTATTTCATTTAATATGACTTCTGCTCTCTGCTTGAGTTGAAATTTCAATTACTGACTTTGTGGTTGGTGGCTTGGTGCTGTTCAAGGTTTGCCCAATTTGCTTGACTAATCAAAAGGACATGGCTTTTGGTTGCGGCCACTTGGTGAGTGCCCTTGTATCAGATTTACTGGCAGTTTTTAGTATCTCTCTATGCTCAAAACCTTGCCATATATCTATCCTCAACGCCTCCGAAATTCCAGTGACATGATAGATTCAAATGAATTTGACTGGTGGAAGACTTTCTAAATTGCGTGTTTTCCTCTTCTTGAGAAAAAGAGGGAGGAATGAGAGTCGGAAATGTTAGACTGGATGTCCGCATAGAAATAGGACTGGATTCTGAATGCATTTTTCTCATGCAAGAAAGCAGAGGAGTGGAATAGTACATGAAGTGGTGACTCAGTACTGTTGTTGCTTACTCTTTCTTGTTCACGCACCTAATAGTAGTGTTCATTCACTTCTTCACGCGCAACTTCCAAGTGACTGTCATGTTGAAAAGGTTTTGAAAGGGCTGCTGCTTCTATCATGTTGTCTGTTCATATTCCATTTTACAGGTTGTGACAGAAAGATCTTTTTGTACAAAGCATTCGGCCAATGAAAGCCCGTTCAGTGACACCAAAGAGCAATCCACTACGACCTAATTGCAGCCTACTCCGTCATTCACTCACCTATACATTTAATAACACAAGCTCCGTAGCGAGCACACCGTGCGCCTCTGAAAGCATTCATCCAGAGATGTTGCGAAAACAGCACCCATGATGATGATGATGATGATGATGATGGAGAGGGAGTAAATCATAGATGCTTCGATGCGAGTCGAAATTCCCATCTCTCTGATTGTCGTCTGGCCTTGGCCGTGTCCTTAATGCATCAACCTCCTCCGGCAGGATAAGTGGCAACCCCGATCTCCGTGATGGGGTGAACTCGAACAAGAGTAGTTTCTCGAGCAAGATTAGCAGTATCAAGTAGAGAAGTCTGCAGAGAGAGCCTGTGGACAATGNAAGAGTAGTTTCTCGAGCAAGATTAGCAGTATTAAGTAAAGAAGTCTGCAGAGAGAGCCTGTGGACAACGTCGAGCTAGATGCAGCCTGCCACGGCCTCCTGTTGGAGGCAATGGAGGCTGAATCCGGCCGTCCATCCTTTCTTGCTCGGTGGGATCAATTCTCGAACTTTAGCCGGCTCCAGTGAGGAGACCGTAGAGATTAGAGAGATCGTTCAGAAGCCAAAGAGTGTCATAATGAATGCCATGGATGTGCTTCTGTTGAGTTTTTGCATGTACAGCGATGACTAGATGGAAAGGGTCCTCCTACGGTTTCACCGGAGACAAACAATCTGAATTAAAGCAAAATTAAAAATTAAATCAGTGTATAATATGTTTTGTCAATTATAATGAAAGTGAAATAGTGTCAAAAGAAGCAGGGGACTTGAGCGGGCACTGTACCATATTGTCTATGATGTCAGTGTACCATACCATGTGGGTTTTGCAATTAGTATTAATTACTACAATAACTCTGTAATTATAAATCATTCCATATAATGAGATAAAATGACTGAAAATTTTCCCATCATACAGGTACTACGTCCATCTACTGTGATTCAGCCATTTTGCCCTCCCCTGAGAACATCAAGTATAATTTTCATAGCTTCAACCAATTTCATCAAAACCATCTACCTACGAGGAAGTTCACTTCACTTCTCCAGTTGAGGTCACCATGGTGCAAAATACCTATCAATGAGATAAATGCGTCATCACCAACTGGCAAAAGCATTGAACTACTTGGGAGCTTTATCAGCGACACGCGGGGGGGCCTTGTCTGCTGCCCTAGCACCTTGAGGCAGCCGTGTGGCCTTCTCTGCTGTTGATGAACCTGAAGCTTTTGCAGACTGTTCGGCTTCAACTATCTTCCGGAGTTTTTCTTGAAGGACTCGGACCCTGTCCTCTGTCCTCCGGAGCTTCCTCCACCGGTAAGTCATCCAGAGGCCAAAACCACCATAAACAAGGATGTATGAGGCCCAGACATAGGGATACGTCTCTGCATTCTCTTTGATCTTCCTGTATTGTTCCTCCACTGCTTCTTTCCACCCAGAAGCGGAGGGGCTTGCAGCTTGCTGATCTCCACTTTGCTCACTCGCCATTCCTCTCCTGCAGGATGGAAAATATTCACACCTAGAGAAAGAATAACAAAAATTTACAAAAGGAAACAATGCATCGATCAGGATAAACAGTCTATTGTTGACCAAAATACCCGATTTAATAATCAAACCATAATGAAGAAACGTCCTTATGGAAGGATCCAATACTTCAAACGTCAACTACTTATATACCAATTGGCCAGAAAAGGTTCTTCACTAACATGAGCATTACAAAAGAAACCTGAAGAATAGTCGCTTCCCCCATTCAACACATTACTCTAAGCCTAAGGACTCCAAGAACACGAACTCCCAAGCTCTGATTGTAAAAGGGCACACAACCAAATCTCAAATATATAGACCGAAGTCAAGTTCATAACTAGCACAGCACTGTACAGAAAGACGAGTCTGACATGAGCCTAAGGTATATCAAAACACATTGCACGGATTCCATTGGATCACAGCCATATACTTCGACCATTCAAAATATCTAGTTTGGAGTAGAGGGGAGCTAACAGATCACTAACTTGACTGCAAATGTGACATCCACCTTTCCCAAGTGTTATAGCGCGCGACAGAACGTATTACTAGGCATTCCAACAAACATGTGATAGGCAATGCACCGCAGGTCGTAATGCGACCCTTATCATATAATCAAATTGTCGCAACAAAGGGTTGAAGGGGCACCGAAATGAAAGGCCACCTTTCCCATCTCAGAAATGGCGGTCGAAGTCAACAAAGAAACCAAAACTACCCCAAATCTCTATCCGGTTGACTTAGACAAGTATTCAAGAATTATCTTACTAGCTAAACATTAAACTGCATCAACAGAGAAACTCAACAGTACCTCGAAGCAGCGAACTAATCAGCGCCGGAAATTACGGATGGAGCTGGGAATGTATACCTGCTCGATCAATTCCAAAGGAGCATAAACCCTAGAATAATAAATCCCCTGATATGGAGAAAGAAGATTCCATTTTCGGCTTCTTCGAGGACTTGCCTTCGGAGCCTAACCATTGNGAAGATTCCATTTTCGGCTTCTTCGAGGACTTTCCTTCGGAGCCTAAGCATCGGTAGGCCCATATAAAGTGGGCCTCTGTTTTGCTTTTCAAAAGCCCAACATGAAGCCCATTTATAGACCCAAAAGCATCCTCTTGGGGGATTCAGGNGCCCAACATGAAGCCCATTTATAGACCCAAAATCATACTCTTGGGGGATTCAGGCCCAAAACATATATATAGTTCAAAGGAGTTCCTTGACCTAGAGGAGTATAAAAGAAAGATGGGGAAACAAAGGCCATAGGGAACCCAACGGTGATAATCGAATCCAAAACCCCTAATACCACTACGGCGAGCTGCTTCCTTTACAGCTGAGGCAAGCTCATTTTAGGACTCAAGGAAACATTTTCAGCAAATACTTCAGCAGAATCCGAGAGGACATCACCAAAAGAATGCCACCAAAACCAGACAACCACTTCCTTAAGGTAAACAAGAAGTGGGGGGAAGAAATCATTACGCCAATAACGTTTCACAAAAGCATGTTAAGAAGACAGCAGCAGTTAGCACTTGGATAAGAAGTGCGTGTTCCTCATCTACAAGAAGATAAACGCTGCAGATTTACACTTGAAATTTTGGAATTAGACAACATCAACCGATAAGACAGAACGAACGACTTCTGAACAAGGCATCGGCAGAGACAGGACCATCCACAAAGAGGACTGGATCATGTGAACTAAACAGTCAAGGAGAGGGCTGAAACATCTTTCAGAAGAAACCTCTCTTCCAAGACCCATCCTAAGTCATTTAAACAGCCGTGGTAAAGCATACACAAGGATTATGTGGGGTGGGGTAAGGGTGATTAGTTCGTGATGTCTGGCCAAAGCGGAATTTGTATAACTTCGACTGAAGTTAGAAACTTTTTCAGTCGAAGCTTGAGGAGCGACTCCATCTTCCCTGCATGTAATCCTCTCATGAGATGCCGTGCACTGAACTGCTTATTGAGAGGGAGTCATCCTCCAAATCTTGCAATGCTAGATTGAGGTGAGACTGGATGCTGATGACTGGGTAATCCTCGTCCAAGCTGTTGAGTTCTGATGATGAACTAATCTGTTCCCTTGCCCAATGTATTGCTTCCTCATCGCCTTGCAAGAGCTTCGAGACCTGTATCCATGCCAGGCTCAGCAAGCTTCACAAACATCAAAGGGAACAATAGCAATGAGAGCAAAAAAGGGGCAGGATAATAGAAACCTACAAGGCTAATCTGAGGACGAGTTTGGGGGGACAAGCTGATGCAAACGGTAGCAGCTAGAACCATTCTTTCAATGTATTCATGCTCATATTCGCTGCCCAAGCTCGGATCTAGCAATTTGGAAACATTCCTAGACTGCAAAATGGGCTTTGCCTGCAAGTGTTTATCAACCATCATATTCAGGTAAGTATCAGATGGAGTCAAACAAGCATGTAAACCAATTTCAATCCATAACTCAGAAGACAAACAGATCCCACGTAGTGAAAAGCTTTTGCAGTTTAAGATCTGCTTTGCCGAAACATTTGCTAGCAGCAACTCATTCAGATTTACTTACCCACATGACTAGACTCTCTTGACCCTTTGGATATTCATCATCGATTGGCTTTCTACTGGACAGAAGCTCAAGGATTACAACACCAAGTGCATATACATCAACTCTGTCACTTACTTTGCCATGCATGAAGTATTCTGGAGCCAAGTAACTGGAGAAAAAAGGTATATCTCATCAAATGCATCAAACGAAAATCTAGAGATGACATGTCATAATATCTTATTCGCAGCCAGCAAATCCAGCATACCCAAAGGTTCCAGCAACATCATCCGTGGTCAATTGGCAAGATAAATCTGCAACCCGACCAGCAAATCCAAAATCTGATAACTGAAAAATCAAGCAATCCATGGATGAATAATGAGCACAAGATCTCAAATGAGATAGACGGAAAAAAAAGGACATACAAGTGCAGCCACCTGTGGTTCAAAATCCTCAGATAGGAGAATGTTTGAAGACTTCACATCTCTGTGGATAACAGGTTGAGCGCAGTTGTTATGTAAGTAGTCCAGTGCCTCAGCTACACCGATGGCAACTTTATACCTCTCCCTCCATCCAAATGCACAAGGATCCTTCTTTTCACCTTCAAAGAATTGATGAACAAAGCAAGCATAAGTAGACAGATGTGAAGAAGTCCTCACCAAATTCCAATCAGAAAATTTGCACAGTATACCATGAATATTCTCTTCTAGACTTCCTCTTTCTAGAAAATCATAAACCAGAGCAAGTTTATTGTTCTGGTAGCAGAAGCCAAGCAGGGATAGTATGTTCTTGTGATTTAAAGTGGTAATGATGTCTATTTCTGAAGCAAATTCCTTCATAACACCATCAGATGGCTTCAAGATTTTCACTGCAAGTTCCTTTCCATCAGACAGACACCCTCGGTATACTGTACTGCTTCCACCACTTCCCACTAGATTTTCTGAAATTACAAGTATTAAATTAGGATACTAGCAAAAATTTAACTATATAATCAGAACCCAAGGTCCATAAGAAATGAACAATACCATGGTTCAAGTTCGATGTAGCTGCCAAAAGTTCCTCATAGTTGAACAATCTGCAAGTGGAAGAATATTTCTCATGAAAGCCCTCCAATTCCTTTGGTATACTCCCAGAGGAATTGTCCACTAAAGGACAACAGACACCTTCAGATCCAATGGGTACAATTGCACCTTGCTCTGCATTCAAGTTACACGAATTTTCATCATTTTGGACAAACTTGCTCTGCTTTTGATCAGGATGGACAATGGCAGAGGAATGTGTGCTTGGTAATCTCAAAACACGTTGAACCATAGATATCTTCTTCCCTGTAGATTTTTCAGCTTGTTGCTGCCTGGGCAAGAATGTCCGCCGAAGGAATGACCAACCAGTTCTCAGTGCGTGAGATTCTCTAACAGTGATGTAATCTGAACTAGTGGCATCCTCCTCACTTGCTACAAATGGTACCAAAGCCAAAGAATTGTCAAGAGCAGCGTCTTCAGGCTTATCTGATGCTAATTCCACATCTTGATCAATTGATCTGACACAATCTCCCATTGATCCGTGACAGGTATCAGACTTATGTAAGCACTGTCTGCTTCCAATATCACATTTCTCAGCCACTTTCAAATTTTTGCTCAGCGAACGATTGAGTAGGAGGGCGTAAAGTTTATGCCTTTTATCGTCTGTTCAACAAGAAGAAAACAAAATATGAAACATGTACAATGGTAATGGGGATTTCAACTTCTAATGACACTAGAAAATCTTTTGAAATTCAAAAACCCACGTTGAGAGGCATCCGGATCAAGTTGAGCCACGTCTCTCTTGAATACAACCTTGCCACTATCAACAGCGAAAACCCAGTAACTTTTTGACAGATTTCTCGCACAATACTTAGCTACACCAGCAGACGACTGGTTTCTGTGTTGAGTCTTGGAGGTTCCCAAAACTAACTTTACCGATGGGAAAAATTTTGCCTCCCGAACCAACACTTTTCTAACCGACGGTCCTCTGCATACTTTCAGCTTCAAATCAACCTATTAAGAAACGTGCCGAAAAGGAGAGAGTCAGCTTCCAGTTCTCACATGATCCTGTAACGCCATAAAATGACAAAAGAAAATAATGGGAGCTAGGCTGCAATTGAAAGAGTGGACTACCGACACAAGATAATGCGGACAAAAAAGGAGATAATCACCACACTGATACAACTGATATTCGATACATGACCATCGATAAATCTCCAATGCATTGTCCACTAGAAAGATCCAAGCAAAAGAAACGGTGTGAAAGGGCACACCAGTCGGATTAAACAGAAGAACGAATTTCACATGGGCGGAGAAAATTGATTCCGCCGAATCGTTACTTCCATTTTTTACTATTTTTCCAAAAAGAAAAGCAAAGTGTTGTCCCAAAGTAATATCTTTTGCCCAACCAGATGAAGCTTCCGTTCTTGGAAGGATTCTCTTCGGCTACCTGTTTTAAGTTACAGAAACCCTCATAGACAGCGAGAATGGAATCGAACGCATTCACCGAAGACATCAATGACGATGTTCCCTCTGCAAAACCAAAAGAGAAGAAGAAGAAGAGGAATAAGAATTTAGTAAACACAATGACATGGGGACGGGAGAGAGAGAGAGAGAGAGAGAATGGGAGGGACAGGGAAGGAGGGAGAGAGATTCACCGATGGAGGAGGAAGAATCGAGGACGTGAAGAGCAATGACGAGATCTCCAGGCTGAGCCACCTTCAACAGGGCCCAGGTCAACAGCTCCTTGCTCTGCTCGTCCAACTTCACCCCGACCACCACCACTGCCCCTCCTCCGCCTCCTTCAGCGGCCGCGGCTCCACCCCCGCTCACCGCACCGTCACCACTCAGCTCCACCTCCATTTTCTCCCGCCACCGCCACCAAAGCCGGCTGTCCGCTAGTCTACTTCTCTCTCTCTCTCTCTCTCTCTCTCTATAATGGAGGAATGGACAGTTTGCAGTGACTTCCGTGCTTTTTGTATCGGGGAAAGTGAAGGAAGAAAGAGGGAAGGGAGGAGGAGGAGGAGAAGGAGGAGGAGGGGTCACGTAGCTGGGACGGGACTAGTACACTTGTTAACTCCTCATGCTAAGGGGGCTGTGATCCTCTGCTCCGCGGGACTTTAAATTTTGTCGTGACTCGTGCGCCTACACCATCTGTACGGCATCTAATCTTTCTCCCCGGTCTCCTGTGGGCCCCTCCGCTTGTCGGAGATATACCCCCACTTCCCACTATCGATTCTCAAAATATTCGGATGCTTCCTTTTCTTTCCTTTTTCGCACTTTTTTTCCTCGGGCATTGATTAAATCTTTTCGATCTTTATTTTTTATATTAATTTATTAAAATTCAAAAACCTAATATAAACAAGTATGTGCAATAATAATATTTTTATCTTAATAATTAAAAAATAATAAATTTAATTTTTACAGTATACCTATTTATACCCATTTATTCCTTTTTTTTATATCATATTTTAACAAAAATAATAATAATATGTACCATCATATCATAATACTATTTCATTTTTTTTTAAAAAAACCTTATTGATGGATCAGTTGCAAATTTGAGGTGGTGATTGCAACTAAAGGAGGAATAATGACAGCTTTGATTGCAGTACCTTTTCGATTAACTTAACAAATCTCATCATAACCTATTACACTTTTAACAAAGGTACTAAAAGGCAAAGAAAGTAACTTCAAACTGAACTCGACGTATCACTCCTGTGGTGGTGTCGAGTTCAACCCTTGAACAGTAGGATTTCTTTAAAAATAAATTTAACTATCAATAAAATCGAGTGCATGTGAGTTCTCCGTAGAAACAGTTATTGCAACATAAAAAAACATTTTTTTCTTTGGAGAGATCTTGATCAAATAACGATACATTCGACTTACCGTAGAATTATCGACGTCCTCACATAATATTACTTAAAAAGCATATGTTCGACTGAATAAATATTTCTATAATTTAATCATCTTAACATAAAATATGAGAAAGAACCAAATAAACTTGATAAGTACCACAATTATTGCCAGCTCAATAATATAAAAACTCTCTCTCTCTCTCTTCTTTTTGGGTTAACCTTAAACATGTTCATGAAATTGATGGTTGACCAAAGACGGCAGGATTCTAGCCTGCATCCGGCAGTAAAACGACGTAGTTGGTAATGCTCAAGTGGCTTTTTTAATTGGTGGTAGCCGGTAAAAGTGATTCCCTCCCCTACCGTGTTTGCGGTCTAGTTTTCTTGCATAAAAAATTTATTATTCTTTAATTTTACCATAATTTTTTGGTCAAAAATTGACGTGTACGTTACATTAAGATAAACTTTTTTTGTACGAATGGGGATGGATCACGACTATTAATTTTTTTTAAGAAAATCCTTGATGCTTATTTGGGTCATTTTCCTAGTTTTATAAACTTACTGCTTTATATTTTTCAAGATTAATGTAAAAATTCACTAATGCTATATTGTTATTGGCGTATTGAACTCATCTCATCACATTCCTTGCGCATAACTACGAGTTGGGAATTCCCTTCCGTGCTCGGATGAGAAGGTTCGACCGACCACTACAACTAGAGAGGGAGTCGATCTCAACAAAAAGTATCACATCTCAACAACTACCCACGAACTTGACATTTTCCTTCTGGTCCCATGTTTGGTAAAGCATGAGCTCATTCGGTAACCTAGTATTGATATTATATAAAATTTTCATCAGGTCTACGAGAAAGCTTGAATATATATATTTAACACATAAGTTCAAGATTTTGGAATAATGGATAAATTCAATCCTGGTTATATGTTATGATCATTCCTTTTAAACTTTCAATGTGAGATTCCAATATCTCAATACTAAATTATGCCGGCTAGAGGTATCAATTAATATTCCCTTCCATTGGTACAACGCAATACTAATCGATGCCCCCTGGAAATTGATTGGAACATCACGTACTCTGCTCCACTAACTATTGGCCGGTGACGAATTTCACTTGTATTATGACTCTCACATTCCTCTATTACTTTCAATTCAATTCTACTTTATATTTAAAATAGAAAAATACAATAAACGAATTTTTCACCAAAATAGTTTTACTAATATAGGTCAGTTGAAATAATTTGATATATTTTCCTTTAAAAAAATGTATTAGATTCGAGTAGTATGAATAAAAAAAATTATATTTTCGACAAAACTTTTCTTAAGACTCTATTATTCCTTTTATTCCTTGTAGTATCTAGATCAACTAATATACTGGATTAGGTATATTGTATAATATGGAATCCGCCAATTAAAAACCCAAAATACTCACCATCAAAAGTTTCGAGCATTACACCTTACCTACTACATATTATCAACTAATCAGTAGGTTACCACCTTGAAAAAGATTTCTGTATATACACACAAATCGGTCAATAATATCAAAATCTGATGAATCAGTCTGAATCGACTTACTAATGGAATATCCTAATACGATACAAAATTTTGCTTTAGACAACAATCCAATCAAAGGAATATCGGGATCTATTGTTTCGAGCTTCATTCATTCCCTTTTATCTTGCTCTGCGGATGTATTATAGGAGCGAAATTATTAAATTCATAATTTCTGGGACGGAAACTCAAAAGGGAAAAAAAATAAAAGCGAAGGTCGAGGATATTTCGTCACGTGGAAATTATTAAAATAATTATTTCTTCGACAGAAAAATCTGAGTTGTGACAGCAGTAGTGGTCGTTAAAATGTGGAAATTATTAAAATCTTCCGACACATTACATTTTCAAGCTATAATATTCATAAAATTAAAATGATATAGATATAGAGAGAGAAATGTGTGCTGTGCATGTCAAACCGACAATTCATGACATGTTACAATCACATGTATTATATTTAAATAGTTAGTGTATAAAAGTTATTCAACTTGCTTTATTTATATAAATTAAATATATCGATTATACATGTACGTATTTAAAATGTAAATATAATAAAATTTTGATTAAAATATTCACAGATTATATTGATAAGAATATCACAATAAAATTTAATATATAAATTTTAACAAATTTAATAATTATAAATTAAATTAATATCAAACGCATTCAGACACTATAAATTCATAAAAAAGGATTGATTATATTTTTTAACTAAACAAGATTATCATACATCAACTTAATTACATAGAATGTGGAATGGAATTATCTCCTCAGAGTCAAAAATTGCCGGCCAAGACCTGTGTGTAATCGGTGAGGGGCCACGGATCACATTAGATCCGACCCGACCCGATGTTGACGCAATTCGCGTGCGTGACCTCTCTCTCTCTCTCTCTCTCTGTCATCGGCCCCATATAACAGTACAGCTAGCTGACAACTCGTGACCTTTGCATTGAATTCGGAGAAATATTATATTACAAAGAAAATTAAAATATGAAAACTTGCACGCGATGTAATAATTATTCTGTTAAGGAAAGCATCAGATTACCTCTTCAGAGACCGGTCGGTTGATATACTGATGATGTGCGGTTAGAAACTTTCGAGAGTCCGGAGACCAATGGGGATAGGAGTCACCCCTTTCCCCGCGCGGGGTTAGAGATCTGGATGCAGATGAACGTTGTTGGAGGGAGAGTCGCGCGAGTTCGTGACGACCGAGCAGTCCGCCTTCCCCAGTAGTCTCGCCAGGACCAGGCGGGCCACGTTCTCTGCAGCAACGGCGCTGGTCTCCATCGTGCTCGCAGCGTTCTCGAAGGCGTTGATGTAGTACAGGTGATGGTCGTCCAGCACGAACGGTGCGAAAACCTCCGGGGCCTCGAAGTGAGGGTAAGCTCCCCAGTCTATACGAATAGTTTCCTTCCGAGCACTGAGCAGAAGTTGGCACATAAAAGAAGAATCAGTGCGTTAGAACTGATTTTGCAGAACTTTTCTGACTAATATTAGCATTGGGTTCCTCAAGTTCATAAACTGTAGGGACTCAGTGATTCAATTCACAGACAGGAGTGCCTTCTCCACTCATTAAGGCAGATGAAAATAAAAGAGATCGCGATCATCAATGTCATTCGAAATGGACTTGGATGGTACCAGGAGGCTACACTAAAGAAGATAAAAGTGCCTCAAGTGAAATATCTCCGGCAGCTTGGAAGGTTACCTAAAAATTTGATCCAGTAGCGCGTCTTCCATTTTCTGGCGCGAGAAGACCTTGTAAGTTGCATCTTTGTCACCATGGCGCTTGAGAACTGAAATGCTTGAGAACGGTAGACTCGGCTCCTCAATTGTTCCCACAAGGTCGGGAATATCAGCCACGGATCCAAGACCAAAATACGCCTTCAAAACCAGCAGCATACACAGTTGATAAACAGTTGAACAGAACATTGGTGCTTTGCAAATTGACGCATATTGAAGCTGTTAATGGTTAATCATGTCCACTAGCTTTGTATTAGAAAGCGCTCTCTCCTTCAATAAGCATTTATATCTTAAATGCACAAAAAAAAAAAATTTCGTCTGAGCAGTATCAGAAGAAGAATTCCAGACCACGGACAGCATCTGCAGCGACAATTATAGTACAGAGCATCAGAGGCACAAACCGGGTTTAAGAGACCCCGAACAAAGGTGGCATGAGTATGCTGCAGCTTTCTCGGAGGAATTGATAGTGGAGGGTCAAAATGAAGGTTCAGCTCATCAAGTGGTGTTGCAACTACTGCGACGTCACACTTATAGCTGTTACCTCCGGTGGAGTTAAGCTCGTACTGGTTTCCGAGATATGAAATAGATTCAATCTCCTCACTCAGATGCAAAGAGATGTCTGAAATGTTAAGCAAGCCCGAAGCCATCTGCCAATTTCCCCCTTCAACCTGCCACAGATTATCCCCTGCTCCTGCCATCGAAACAGCGCCAGCAAGTCCACTGATTCTGCAGCTTTGCCCATAGTTAACTCTAGTTATAACCTGGCACATAAAACATCGCAATAGACGTCAAGATGTCGAGCAGAGCTGTGTCAAATACAGACTGACATGAGACCTCAAATGCCCCTTTATCCTTTGCAACTGGAAAAAGGAGACGGACATTCCTGTCCTAACATTCAGCGGGACCAAACCGAACGGAGAAATTAGCATAAAATTCCTGGAAAAGAAGAAGAATGAAAAATTCTTACAGTGATCAACTCCTTTATAAGTACTGGAGACAATCCGATGCCCACCAATTCTTCCTCGAGAGTACGAGTCGTGAGATTATACAAGCCCGCCCATTTGAGCATATCCTCCACGGTATCAAACACAGGTCTCGTCTCAAAACTCTCATAATACTTCAAGAACTTACGCACAGTACTCTGCGGCACATGAGGATGTCCATTTTTAAGGCAAAATTAACTTCACCAAAAAAGCGATCCGAGTCAATCAAGTAGAATCGAGCTGATCATCTTGAGAGATGAAATCCCTTCTTTTGTTCGACTTTCAGCTCATTCTCAGCTCGATGGAAACAGCCAAACGAGACAAAAATTTTAGCTTTTCTGAAAGACTCAAACAAGATACCTCAGTGAAGCTGTTCATCCGTACGAGGGAAAACCCATAACGGAAGAAGAGTTGCAGAGCGTTGGCAAAGGAGACGATCTTGTCGACAAAGGGCAGCTTCGTCTTAACACTCCAGGTCTTGAAGACGAATCTCTTCCCGTCCCAAATCCCGAAGGAACCGTCATCATCGTCGCCATCGCCGGCCTTGGAGGAATTGGGCCACTTGATTTTCAGGCCAATCAGCTCGGTGTAGCTCAGGACGTGGTAGTTCTTGGGGTGGAGGATCGAACCGCCGGCCTCAAAGGTCTCCCCGCCGATCTCTACCCTGGCCATCCGGCCGCCCACCACGGGATTCCGCTCAAAGACTCGGATTTGAATCGCGTGCCCCGTGGCGGGAGGGGAGTACTTGCGGATGAAGTGCGCCGCCGAGGAGCCGCCAATCCCGGCGCCGACTATGCAGACGGAAACGGCGTCGGACTGGGGAGAAGAGAGGGTCAGGGGAGAGAGGGAGATGGAGAGGAAGATGAAGAAGAGGCGGACGATGAGCCGAGGGCCAGTTGCCATCGCTTATCGCAGTTGATGAAATCTACTCTTTGCTGCTGGGCTTCAGTTCGTCTCGTGTTCGTTCCTGCAGGAGGAAGAAGAAGTACGGAACAAGCAAGAGCTCAGTCACGAAGACTTCCTTCGATTGGGTTGTATTTAGTAAGCGCACTTAGGTAATTTTAAAAATATTAAAAAAATTAATTGTAAGATTTATGATAATTTATGGGTAGAATATAATATATCCTTATCTATTATAATTTAAAGTTGTATTAATAATGCTCTTGTTTGTACTAGTAATTCTCTCACAAAATTTTTAATAAGATTACCTTATAATTGAATTATAATTGAATTTTAAGTTTGAAGAATTAATGAATTTTCTTTAAAAAATCTCGATTCCGACCACATATCAATTTTAAATTACGTTTCAACTTATTAAAAATGTTAAACAGTATAAAAAATATGTCATTATTTATCACTATTATATGACTAATTTACATCTAATATTTTTTCTATAAGCACACCTTTTTATCAATTCAGTGGGTGAAATTCAGAAATTTAATAATTTTAATTAATTTAGATATAATTAAATTTATGAAATTTAAATTTTTATTTAACAAAAATACTCCTATACTCCGTTTTCCTCTAGAAGTTGTGGCGCTCTCTCTGCCCTCTCTATTTTCCGAAGTTCCATTTCGGCTTTCGAGGGAAAGAGCGGCTCTGCTGCCAGGAGTTAGAGTAGGAGATCGGCTTTGGCTCGCCTACCGAGCGGGCACGAGAATGTCGGAGAAAGGCAAGAGGAAGGATGAGAGCAACGCCTCTGATGGCGACTCCGAGGGCCACGCCCCGCCTAGGAAGACCCTCAAGAAGGATTCGGATGATTCCGATGACATCGTCGTCTGCGAGGTCTTCCTCAAGAGCCTTCACCGCTGCCATTTTTTACTCTAGCTTGCTGTCCCATTTCTCTGCCGATTAACCCTTTGAGATCGTGGGGCTTCTCTCAAGGGTTTAAATGACTGCTCCAAGGGAGAAGAAAGGAAGGTTTTTTCTTTAGCTTTTGGTCATGAATCTTTCCTCCCATGGCTGAAATTATCATTTGCAGCTATCGAAGAGCAGGAGGGTCACGGTGAGGAATTGGCAGGGCAAAGTGGTTGTGGACATCCGTGAGTTCTACTCGAAAGATGGGAAGCAATTTCCTGGCAAGAAAGGTCTCTAACCCACCCACTGTCTTCCTCTCTTTCAAACTGACTCTTCTGTTTGTTTGTATGCGAAGGCCGTCGTTATGCTGCCTGTGCTGTGATGATTCTTAGGGGATTGGAGTGTTGATTTGAGTTCTCGTCTAGGGTTTTCTGCTCTATGTCATGCAGTGGCAGTGAGCTGAATGCCTTGGATTTAGCTTGTTCTCTCTTTTTAGGGTCTGTAGTTATCTGCATTCACAGGATTCTGCTTGCTATGTATCTTGCATATACTTGAATTTGTCATCGGAAGAGCCATGACTGGAGGAATCAAAAGCCTAGTTCTCATGTCCCACACCGATTCATATCTCATGGGGGGAAAAGTTACCGTCTTTCCTGAGGTTGATAAGCTGTGCTACGTTCATGACATACTATCAGAAACTAACAGATATTGCCACAATTTCTCCCCAACATTGAGAACAAAATCTGACGTGTGAGGAGTGATTGAAGCTTACGAAGTCGCCGCATAGCACTGTAGACACCCCCGCTGAATTTCAGTGACAGCTCGGGAAAAAGAATGCTGAGGAAATAGACCATATGAAAAGCCACATTTAACTCACTTGGTTGTTGTCTGTACTTTCTGCTGAATGTCGTCCTGTTTGGTCTGTGATGTGTCTCATTCTTCTGATCATGCGGAGACCCTCAGATAGCTGTTGCTACCGTAACCCTCTTCTGCAAATTATCTTAAGGATGTCATGTCTAATGGGGATTTTTCTTTCTTATCATAGGTATCTCCCTATCCATGGACCAGGTATGCACGTGTGTCTTGCTCATGTGTTGAGTTCTGTTTTCACAATAGCGATGATGCAAGAGCCTCACTTCTTTTGTTGGTATGCAGTGGGAGAAGCTGGTTGATCACGTGGATGAGATCGACAAGGCAATGGCCGAGAACTCGTAGGAAGAAGCTGGATGGCTCCAGGATTCTGTTGGGAGGTAGTAACGGATAGTTTTTTGATTGGCGGGTTCCCTTTTTGGTTAATGGAATATGTGTTATCTGCTACACTTAACTGTGATGCTCGGTTCCTGTTTACTAGAGACATGGTTGGGTATATAGTAGATGTGCTTGAACTCTTCTAGTAAGATATGGATTTTGGTGGTTAAGGGATGGTCAGGTCAGGCACTGACAATGTTCTCCCCACTTCTTCATCGGCACTGTCAGTATTCTGTTCATAAATACCGCACTGAGAACTAGCAGCACATATCAATGTAGTCAGTAAAAGTCTTCTAATGGAATTTGCACCACAATTTTCAAGAGTGTAAGCTGGTAAAATAAGAAAGGAAATATGAGGATAAAATGTCCATTCAATTTTGCCCTTACTAAAAATAATGTTGCTGTCATTTTGAATATGTTGTCCGAATTGAATGTATGAATGAAGTGCATGGGAACTATCTATAACAAATAAAAACTGAGATTTCCTTCGGACACCAAACCTGAGATCTGCTCTTACAGCTCTGCTTCTAGTCCTCGTTCTGGCATGTTGGTCACAGCAGCACCAGTTGAACCAAAGGATGCAATGGGAAATACTGCAGATCAACCTGAGCAAGTGGGTCATGCATAAACGATCTCATCTTGATCTATATTTTAAAGTTAATTATGCAAAATGTGGAACTCGAGTCCAATGTGGGGTCCTTTGTTATCATTCAGTTGCAGGGAATTTAAGTTTCCAGGACGTGAAACAAGTATGATCCATACATTGAGATTCTGCTAGCATCTGCTGACCATGCGCTCGTTAAAGAGCGGGTATGCTGAGCGATCCTGTGTTTAGCACCCTAGGGAGAATCTGCTAGAAACACCAAAAATAAGGAATCAGCAGAACAATCTACAGGCCTGGATGCACATGTTTGAATAGTATTGTGAAGAACTGGACCTCTCCCAGTCGAGCATTAATTTTCAAGGGCACGATGTTGTCTGCCCGTGTTGGACCTATGTTAACAACAGCTGTAGCAGCACCTGCCTCGTAAGCAGCCCTGCAGTTGCCAAATAATTTAAAGGAAAACCATTGAGTCAGATTCAAGGGATTCAGGAAAGAAACTGTGTAACGAGCTCTCGTTAAAGTAAGAAAGTCTAGACATTATACTAGCTATTCCAGCATCACAGAATCATGGCTATGCTCATCGCATGTCATGCACAAATTTGAGAAAGATGTCTATAAAATAAAGTGAATCATCTCAAGTTTTGATTCAATTCTGCAAAAGGACTCGAACTGATCTCCTTAGCCCAACCATAAATGAGAAATTTAATGCTAATGATGAGGCAATTTAGAATCAGATTCAATTAAGTTCTCGGTACATTTCCTCAGCACATAACTACCAGCTGGTAAGGTGGGGAAAAAGTTGACACTCATTGGGAAGGCACAATAATCTGCCAGTGTATCTGTAAAAGAGAACGTACTTGATAAGCCGATACGCAGACATAGTCATCATAGACGATCCCAATACGAGAAAAGCATCGCATTTTTTAGCTGCCTCCATGGCTCTATCAGCTCTCTCTTTGGGCACATTATCACCGAAAAAAATTACCTTCAAAATCGAAAAACAAAGGCTACTCGTAGAACTATAAAGTTATTTCTCTCAAGATGCATATACGAAGAACAGTTTCACAATATATAGAATGACAGAATGTTTAATCAATTATAGAGAATATGTTTGATGGATTAGTAACATAAATCTGCGGCAGTCCCAAATTTGCTAGCCTTGCAATCAAAACCAAATTGCTTTCACAAGAAAAACACAAGAGTAGCATTTTCATTTTCCATCCAACTATTGAATCTTTGATGTTACATATCATGACGCAGCCTAAAGAAGTAATCCATTTCTTGCTATTATATACAAAGGGGCACCCCACAGAGAATGATAATGAAGGAAAAGGGGGGGAAGTACGTATTAAAGAAATTCATATTGTTGGATCTCCAAAAAAAGGGCGACTCCTGGTAAAAGATATCTAAGACTAAGTTCAAATATTGACATAACTGGCAACATGACACTGCATGAAAAGCCACCCTGATGGAGAAAATTTGAGCAACCAATTAAAAATTACAACGGATATCATAATTCTGCTTAGGCACTTGTATTTAAATAGGAAATTTTAGGAAAAACATCCTTCTATTAGATGGGGGCAGACTTCAGTGTTGGTGTCTCTGTAGAGTTTGGCTATGGATTTAAGTTGATTCCTTCCTTTTTCTTCAAACAAAAAGGAAATTAAGCTTCTTCTCAAGCACATGAATGAAGAGTCCTTTGACGAACAACTCAAAAAATTTTGCAACTCCATTCAAGCACAAAAAGGTTTCGTACATCAGGTTTGAGCACTCCACGGCACTTTTGGCAGGTAGGGATATTGAAATCTTCTTCCCAGAATTTCTCATCAATCTCAATGTCACCATCAGGCCTCTGCTTCATACCAAAGCTTTTGTCTGAGCCAGGGCTTCCAGAGTCCAAACTCTCAATTGCAGCTGCCCACTGCAAGAAAAGATTGCCTGAATGGGTAACCATCTTTCCTAGATCATAACTATATAATTTTTCATATATGTAGACCAGAAAAAGTTTATCCAGAGATAAGCTGGTTGTTGCACAATGTAGGAATCCTTGAAAATAATTTGCCAGAATCAGAAGTAATTTCACATCTTATCAGTTCATGAGGTCTGGACTCGATTTCCCTTTGCATCCATAATTCTTGATGAAGTCTTCTATGCATGTGCTTACATGTGAACTTACCTGGATCCATGGGTTTATAGGTGTTCATGGGTCTAGGAAAATAATCCCTTTGTTATAAAATTTCAAAAGAAAAGAAAAATCCATTCAACTCAGGACTAACTCCATGTGAATCACATAAAAAATAGAATAGCAAGTTAGATTTAATATAGAAAGCAATGTATGAAGTATCAGACATATTTTAGAACCAAAGAAAATTCAATTGTTGAATGGCCAAGCTTAAATTCCTATAAAACTTAAGAACAAGTCATTCAGACAACATACACTACTCCATAAAGAACTGAACTAACCTTTGGATTGAGTGCCTTTAGTTCTTCCTGAAACAACTCCCGACTAAATGAAAAGCCACAGTCTATGCATATTACACTGTAAACAGTTCCATGCAACTCAAGGGGATTGCTTCCAGCACGATGGTGCAATCTAACATAAATTTCGAGAATAAAAGGGCAGATTCTCAAATTAGCAGATTCCTTCAAATATAGAGGGAGAAATAAAATGAAAAATTCTGTAAAAAGTATTAAACATGGACATTCACCTGTCAACATTTTGTGTAATGATAAAATTTATCCGGCCAGCCTCTTCCAGTGCTGCTAATGCATGATGAGCTGGACTAGGCTGTGCTGCAGCAAATTTTCTCCATCCAGCATAGCTCCTTGCCCAGTATCGCCTACGGGCCCGCCTGAAGCGAATGAATTCCTATACAGATTCCTCAAAGAGTCAAAAAGATTGAAACATACACAAAAGCGGGGAAAAAGGAACACAGAAAAGTAAAGACAATTAAAATGAAAATTCTTACTTCTGCTTGAAGAATATTATCTCACACAAATGCATTACTCACCTAATGATTTCAATTGGGATAACCATTCTTACGATGGTGAAAGGAATGAAACTATACATAGATGACATTATTCTTGAGAGATTACATGCAGAGAACTACACTATCTTCTGTGGCAGACCATATTTGTTTTCCTAAAGATAATGTCTTGCCACAAGGTGCAAACAATAAAATATATAGAGATCTTCATGGGGCAAGAGGCACCAAAAAATGTTTAAAAAAGACATGCCAACTAAGCCAGATATACAGCACGTGCCTTTCAAATCACCTGGTGGGTAATTGGTCTGAAACCTGTACTATAAGCTCCATTGGGACTGCAAGAGAACCAGTATAAAATTAGACAGTTTGAAAGCATTTTAAGTCTTACAACTGAAGAAGACATGTAAGGGAATGACTAAGAATACTTTTCACTCAAAATGGAAAATGAAAAACCAATTAAAGAGACAAACTCGTTAAGCTGAGAGCCTGAGACACTTAAAATATACACGACAGATTAGAACAGGGAATGAACTTGGATGTAACATCAATGATGTAGAGTCCTCGTCTAGTGCTGATAAACCTACTATGCTTATCACAGTAGTCAACAGGAAGAGAATGCGGAGGACAGTATTCACCTTCTATAATCAGGAATGCCACACTCCGTGCTTATCCCTGCCCCAGTCATCACCATGAGCTTTTTACTGAAGATAGGAATGAAATGAGTCAGGAATGGCAAGGTTGACAATTCCTCATGCAGACCACCAGTCAATGGGATGACAATTTCGAGCGTAGCAGAGTGCAGCACCTTTTATCAATAAACTGGTACAACAGATTGACATCTTCATGGCTCGGAGGGTCTGCATCAGGGACTACCTTCTTGTCCTTCTGAAAATCCAGGGGCTCATTCTGCTTATTTATCGGAACAGTTCCAGGGGCTGTTATTCGTATAGACTTCACGAATACAACTCTTCCGGTTCTCTTTGCCAATTCTGAAACTTAATCATTTGCAACCGGAAACCCAAAGGAGAGAAAGCAAAAGGATGCTTCAATAAATGGAAGCACAGCTGTTCCGATAAATGCAGGCAAAGATCGGGAAATGGAAACAGGGTTGTTAAAAAGCAATGACGAACTCACCTGAAGATTTAGCTCCAAGCTTCTCGCTCATGCCTCGAAGAATCTGTTGATTCAAACTCGTCAATTGGAGGTAGGACGACTTTCAGATTGCGAGTGAAATTATAACACCGAGCAGTGAAATTTCAGGAAGTAGGAGGTGAAAAAAAAAAAAAACTGCGGTGTCCCGATCACAAGCCAATTGAGAGACGGATGATTCCATAGCCGCATTCAGTAGCTAACACACCAATTACGTTACAGCCGTTAAAATTTTCTCCCTAGAGAGGGGAAGAGACTTACGGAGTACAGAGGCGAACGAGTGGGCGAACGGAGGACCGCGGTGACCATTTCTCGATTGCTCTCTCGGACTTCTGAATCGGAGCCGGTCTGGTCCGACGACGGAGCTCAGTCGAGAGAGGGGGGGAGAGAATGGGAGAGGAAGAGAGACGGAGTGAGCGGTGGCTTAAATTTCAGCACTCCCTTATTTGCCACGTCGACCGCCTCCCTACCGTCAATATCCAAGGAGACACCATCAACCACCGACTCGAACTAGATTACTATTCGTGGCCATCGAGCTATCATACACAGGTCATGCGGAGATTAACTGCTGGACCGATAATCGATCAACATCAAACGGAGCTACCGCTCTCTTCTTCGGTTTTCAACCAGATGATGAAGACGGCACACTCTGATGTAAAACGCCAAGAGGTTCCACGTGTTACAGAAGGCATGCTTATTTCAATTGATTCAAGTTGATAATCTTTCAGCAACTCTGCTGGTTATTCTCCGGCTTCTCGAGTTGGAGTGGCGTTAAGCTGATACCACCGACTACGAACAGCCGTTGAACTGCCGGAAACTCGGTTTCAACGCTGTCCACTCCAGGAGCCACTGGCTGTAGCTCGAGTTCGCGGCCAATACATCCACGGACACCTCCTTGCTCTCGATCAGCCCTGCCGCATACTTCTCGAACTCGCTTATCCTCTCCAGTAGCAGCCGGAGCTTCCTTGGGTCGCCCTCCCTCCTGGCCGCCTCGATCCACTCCTTCGCTTCCTCGACCCTCGCCCAGAAGCAGGAATCCTGTGTCAGGCTGGCGAAGCTGTTCCTCGACCGAATCCTCCTCTTCCGGGCCTCCTTTTCCTTCAGCCACTCCTCAAAGATCCGGTACCTCCGATCCCTCCCGTTCTCGATGTAGTGGCCCCTTTCTCGGTGCCTCTCCATCCGGTAGTAATCGGCGATGTCCAAGGGCTCGACGAGGAGCCTGTACGAGTTGGAGGCATAGATCCACTTCGCCATCCGATAGAAATCGCGGGGCAGCTCGTTCCTCTCCCACATCTCGAGGACCCCGTTCCAGAAGGTGGTGAGGGAGATCCGGCTCATATTCACCGCATGCTCCCTCTTCGTGGTCCGCATCTGCTTGAACGTGTCGTAGTACCCGAGCCGCTCCAGGGAGCCATCGCAGGTCGACTTGTACCACTCGATCTGGGCCCTGTTGGGTGAGATCTTCGACAACCGGACTGCTAACCCGGCAACGTTCAGGTTTGGTGAGCACCCGCTCCGCCTCGCCACCTCCAAGCAGTCTCGTGCCGCCGACCCTGAGACCATCTCCTGCATTCACCGATGAAGTAACTATTATTCGCAACAAATTCGTTGCATAGAAATCAATCGGGCTGAAGATCTACTCGCCTCTGCGTCTATTCCGGATGACTGTAGTGCTAGCGAAACTCCAGCATCGTAGCTCGATCCGTTCAACCCGGCTTCCTCTTGTCTTTCCTGCAATCCCCTCCTCTTCAGGAACTGAAGACACAGTCTCCCGACGTACTCCCCGTACTTGAGGTGATCCTCGAAGCTCTGTCTCGGGCTACTCCTGGAGAACAACAGGTGCATCATCCTAACGACCGAAACCCCGTCGTCCAGACAAATGCCACCTTCCTCGGAGCAGAACAGGTAGGTCTGCACGAACGGTGTGAAACACGAGCCATCACTCTCCAGCTGGTGGTCAGCTTCTTCGGCCGCCTTCTTGGCACAGGACTGCACGAGACTGAACAGCCCTTGTTCGGGGACGCTGCCAGAGCGGCAGAGGTGCAGCAGGGAGAGGAGGCGGGCCGAGGGAGGGGCGAAGAGGAGGCGGGGGAGGAGGTCGTGCTTGGAGACGACGTGGCAGAAGCTGCCGCCCCACCGCTCCCTAAGTACGACTCTGGAGAGTGCGGCGTTGCCCAGGAGAGGGGAGCCGAAGGTGATGCAGAGGAGTGGGACGGGCGGCGAGGAGGGAAAGCGGCAGAGGAGCCAGAGAGAGGTGAGAACGGCGGCGGCGGCACCGATGGAGTGGCCCGTTATCACTAGAGACTTGCAATTGCTGCTCCTCTCTAGCAATATCGACAACTAGGAAGACAAAAAACCTTCTCCAGTTACGCTTGAGAAAACCACTGAATTGACTTTGAATATCAACTGTATTCGGGTCCTGAATATCATAAGTAGCTAGAGCACAATTTTCGGCAAGAATTTGTTTGTGGACATACAGCAATAATTAGCAACTTCTCCTAATCGGCAATTAGGCACAGTAAGTGATACAAGTGGAACCTGGTCATGGAAGTTGGGGTTCCCATGGAAGCCCATAAACAGGTGCAGAAATCCGGTATGCACCATCGCCGGCATCTCTCCCCCCTCCTCCTCATCCTTCGCCTGGCTCTTCAGAGCCGCGAACAACCCGTTCCCGGCCGCATCGAACCGGACCATGCTTCCGCATATCGGGTCAGGTGGTTCGCAGCCGCCCCCGGCTTCTTGAACTGCCGAGAAGGCCAGGTAGCCCACACCCCCGGCTACCTCGGCCAGGAACCCCCCCGGAGCTGCTGCGTTGGCGTGGCTGCATAGCCGCCATGCATCGGAGAGAAGGGGAGTCGAGGCCACGAAACTTGCCAGTATCTCGCTCGTCTCGAACCTGCAGAGCCGATTTTCGGATTGATTAATCAAATCCACGGAACTGAAGTTACCGGATAAATATGGGCATCAGGAGGAGGGAAAAAGGGAGCAGAACTGGTCGTTAACAGAGTCATCGTAGCTGTCCATTGGATGTTCGGGATTGAGCTGACTAGCACAGAAACAGTGGCGCACAGACCGAAGAAGACGAAGACGAAGAGGAAGCAATCATCATCAGGTGCATTTGCCCATTTTAGCTCTTCAACGAAAGCCTGAAGAAATTACAGTAGCTATCTTGCTCAACGCATAATCACCATCGCTAGCAACTTCCAATTTGAACCCAAAAAAATAAAAATAAAAAAACAGAGGAAACTGCCCAGCAAGGAGACTCGAGGCAGTCGGTCATTTCCCTGATTCCTCGAGCAATTTCAAGCAACCTGAGAGGGGGACCCAACGCTACGACCATAAATGGTTCTGGTGGATTTTATTTTTCAAGTTATCGGGCCCTCCCCGGGTCAGCTTTGTTAGGTTTCAAAAACCACCCGAATTTCAAACGCTACCCGTCGTCCTGTTCGGTTTTTTCCAGTTTTCTTTCACCCACCCTATTTCTCGGGCTCGTGCCCAGAAAATTAAAGGCCCATTTAGGCAGCCCGGCCCGGCTCCTCGCGCGAAACCTCCTCACTGGGAGAAAATCTCGAAACGTTTCTAGCTGAGAAGTTGACCGTACAATTGTTCTAATTAGCAACAAGTGTAGTATCTAATTGGGATTAAGTCACTTAATTGGTACTCATTCCCTCTCACGGTTCAGTTACTGTTACCGCCATTTCCTAATTTTAAAAATGAATATTATTTAATCAATTATGTCATAACTTACTGGATGAAATTGGCCGGTAACCCTCAATCCAAGCACCCGGCAGCGGATTGACTCTGTTCACGATGATAGCGAATCATTTTCGTGCGCACCCAACAAGCAATCCTACGAATTAGATGTCTAAACTTCAGGACCGACCATTGCTACTCTACCTGAGCTCATCGTCTCCATGGGCCGTCGTCTCTGGACAGACGAGAGGATAGTCTCAAACCGAGCTGTGATTCCATGAAAGCACACTCCATATTTACAGGACAAGAACCTCCCGACCGTCTTCTTCTGCTTAGTTTGGTGATCTTTGTACTGCTTCATCTGCAAAGCCTCCTGCGCACATATTTTATTTTATTTTATTTTCTCAAATTAAAAAAGGGAAAAATCATAAGTTAGATATTATGAAAATGAAGCATTTAACTAGTGAAAAAAAATGATAAACTAAAAAAAAATCCATTTTTCATGTATAAATACTAATAATGTAGAAGGAAATTTCCCAGGTACACTCATGTTTTCTCCTTCTCACATATCTATTGAAAGATCGGCGCAATTGAAGGACTCAACACTTCACGAGTGAAGAAGCCTAGGAGTCTTTGACACCAACCCCACTGTGCATTATTCTGGGAAGAGTTCAGCTCTGCCATATCTGGTTCTGCCTAGGGATGGAAACGGCAAAGGAGTTAATCTGTCTCTAGCATCATTGGCAAATGGCAATCAGATCAAAGGGTCCAAGAAGGTAGGAGCAAGAGCCCGCTTCAGCAGACTGGCGCAAATGGTAACAGATTAGGTTCATGTGATTATGAGAACAAAATGTCGCACATGTACATCAAGGACAAAGAGGGCTTTGCAGCTTCAGAGTTGGCTTTTTTTCCCCTGTACGTACGGCTCTTTCAAGGTATAACAGCTTCGCAGCTGACTTGCGGATAACTGTCGCCGTCAGGATAATCATCGTTCACCCATAACCAANTGGATAATCGTCACCGTCAGGATAATCATCGTTCACCCATAACCAAAGATTCAAGAAGAGCGGCTTCTTCCTCCTGCAAAGGAAGGGTGCAAAAAGGAAATGCAAAGTGAGAACGAACTGGAGGAATGACTGGCACTTTCTACGGAATACATCNGAAGGAAATGCAAAGTGAGAACGAGCCAGAGGAATGACTGGCACTTTCTACGGAATACATCATCCAACAGGTCAATCTAAAGAGAGGGATGACATTTCACATACCACCAACGCATTAAATTCGGTCTCCTCGTCTATGGCACTTATTATGGCAGGATCCTCCAATAGATCCTACCAATAACAATAAAAAATAAAAAATAAAAAGGAAATTTCATAAGTAAAGTAGAATCTTTTAAGTGGTTTTAAAGTCTTACACAAATGGAAGTACAAAACAATTCCCAAGAACTACAACAAAAAGAAGGAAAGCAGCTTATTTATAACTTGCATGTCTTCATGCCAAAAAAGGTTATTACTTACATCATCAGCAATCTGCAACTGACCATCGTGATCCTGCAAAAATCGAGAGAGTGGCTACGTAACTTATGTGTTTCTAATACCAACTTACCTAATTAAAAAGCAAAGCAGTCAACTGAATCTTTGTGTGGTACTACAGAGATCGGGTACATTACCTTAACAGCAACAAAGAGAAGGGGATCTGATGGAGTATAGATCATGTAATGTGAACCATCCTAAAACCGAAAGATAAAAAATAATATAAAGGTTAATGAGACATAACATCAACATGAAGCCTACCAATTGCTATTCACACAGTTGTATCAGAATTAAAAGTAGACATTTACCATATGGAAGCATGTAATCTCCACTCCTTCGGTGGGTAATCCATCTACATTTTGCCCATCATCTGAAATGTAGCAAAACTCTGTTGTCAGGTGTTTTTTTAACGAACAACAACAGTTCTAGCTTCTCTGGTTGACTAAATACCTCTAAAAAAAATCAAATCAAAGCAAGCAAAACATCAATGAAAAAGAAAATGCCATTGCCTGTGTGGAAATCAAATATATCACCATCTGAGTAGCAAAATCCTCCACGAGCAGTGTAGCAGAATCTGATGGGAACAAAACAGCAACCTGTAGTAAATATTAGTGCAATAAGAAAGGATTATGGAGTTATTCCAGGTAAAGAACATACCCACTGTATACCAAATGCATGTGTATCTTTGCAAGAGCATAAGCAGCAGCAGGAAGAACAGATTCAACCTCTTCATCACTTACCTACAAAATAAAGAAAATTCATCTTTATAAAACTCATAAAATGTAAACATCAATACACAGAGTCCCATTATCCCATTTGCACATATGAACTTCGCAAGACTAGACAGGATAGACTTACAGCAGACCAGCCATCAATATTTGTGCTCTTCAATATCTGAACAGGCCTGCTTGAAGGATGAATGATTAGAACGGGGAAAAACACAAAATCATTATAAGAGCATGATTGACAAGAAGTGACTTCTCTTACGTATCCACAGGGCAGAGAAGCATACATTCATCGCCGCTTGAACTTTTGAATACTCTTCTTATTACACATTCTAAGGGAAAGTTGTTGGTGGGATCAACCTGTCAATAGCTTTTTCAGAATTTTCTAAGAATCAATATGCAAAGTAATGACCAAAAAGAGAATGGACACGAGAATTATGTTAAGCAAGCAGAAACCCCAATTGCACTCTATCAAAAGAAGCCTCCAAGTAGCATATGATAAGATTAGCCAAGAGATGGAAAATGTACTGATATTACAAAAATCAACAGAAAAGAGACCATAGCATCTTCTCACGAAGGGATAGGCCAGCTTCTGAAGGACAAAACATA
Organism: Sonneratia caseolaris; assembly: GCA_900006705.1. Classification (NCBI taxonomy): domain Eukaryota; kingdom Viridiplantae; phylum Streptophyta; class Magnoliopsida; order Myrtales; family Lythraceae; genus Sonneratia; species Sonneratia caseolaris. Next base: position 1,063,366 of record CXYZ01002951.1, read on the forward strand.
CAGGCAGCAGGGCTTATTATGATCAAATTAAAAGCATAATCAATTTTTCAACCACTGACCAAAGGGATATTGACAGAAATTGAATCCCAACATAAGTCCCACTTGTTTTCACCAATTCATAATGAATCTGTTAAGTGAAATTCTCTCTCCGAGAATTAACTTAACCCCTCCTTTTCCCTTTCTTCCATATAACTCAACCTATCGTCTTGCAATCTTAATCAAGCTAAGAATTTAATCTTCCAAGAGTGGTCCTAACATCTAATCAAAGAGAAGGAACCAAACATCTAGCACTTCCACTGGCACAATCAATTATCTGCGTAAATTATCCAAGAAGAAAAAGTAAGGGAGAAGGATCTCACAATAGTAGCAACCCGTTTGTTTGAAACCATTACAACGCTGCCCTGATCGTCCACCACAAACCCCGCTGGCGGGTTGGGCAAAGGCGAGGGATGGAAACCATTACTCAACGCTGCCACCTCACCCTTATCGTCACCGTCACCCAATACAAAATCATCCACAATCTCAGCGTCCTCACCGCCACTTAGACTTCTACCCTTCTTCTTCCTCTTACCAGTGCCCGAAGACGAGGAGGACGATGACTGCCGCCTTTTTACGGGACCCTTCTGGGACTTCGCAGCCTGGCACTGGACGCCATAGAATTTGTTGCATTTAGGGTGGATTGAGACCGCCCCAGAGGAAAATGATTGGAATTTGGGTTTTTGGGAGACAGACAGTGAGATGGCGGGGCTAGCAGACGATGAGGCTGCGAACAAGGACATGATTTTTTTTTCCTGGGTACTGAAGTTTCGTTCTCCCTATATTTCTAGGGAAACCACCTTCTGTCTTCAACCTGCGACAAGTCCAAGGGGACACCGAGGCTAAGAGCTCAAAAACTGGGTAAAGAAAATGGAGAGTTGAGTTGTCGCCTGTCGGAACTTTGACGAGCAGAAGAGCGAGCTAGGTAGCAAGAGGAAGAAGAAGGCGAAGGGGGAAGTGGTCGGAAGATGAAGATATTCCTGAACTTTTGAAACTTTGCAATTTGGCCCATGAGTTGTTCTTTCTTTTCCGGAAAGGACCCTTGGACTTTGACCGGAGCCTAGAAATGAATCCTGAAAGATCCATCTTTGAGAAGACAAAAAAAATGATATTCCATACGAGCGGGATCCTTTCTCATCCACAATGCAAGCCAGTCAGATAGTAATGATCTTAATTAATACAAAGGTTTTGTAATCGATCGGTAGATTCGAGTGACAGAAATTTCGAACGTGATTCTCCATTCGCATATATCTGCCTAACAAGAACCTGAAAACACGTGTTCCCCATGCTCTTCGGTCCATAGGGACGCGAACAGCTCTTCTTTGGGCAACCTTTTCAATCTTCTCACCGTCGAAGGTATTGTACTTAAGAACACGTCTAGTGAGGAGGAGGATATGATGATGTACATGACTAATTTATCTAGATGTCTTGAGGATCGTATCTATGGAAAAAGCCTCATGGGAGTTTAAGCACTCGCGAGAGACTTTGAATCCGTTTATGGAACAATAATTGTATGCCAGTGCCTCCCTGACACTCATTTACCTTATATGTCAATCCAGTTTCCGATAACCACAGCCGAGGCAATGCTCGTTTCTGTCAATGTCGCCGGAGGGACTTTTCGGGCTGCATTGGCCCACCCTCCCCAGGTTGGAGGGATGTCGAGCAACAAGTCTCGTGCAAGCTGAAGCTAATGCTGTGTTGCGGGCTACACCTATTGCAATGGTTCAGGGTTGGAGAAACATCATCCTGTACATTTGGATTTCCTTATCATAGTCAATGCTATCCTCTAGCCAAGTGAAGCTCTGGCGAATTGACTGTCTAGTCTCTGTCTGGCAGTAGAAGTAATTTGCTGCTTTTCAACTTTTGGGAGTGCAGATTGTGTTCTAGACTGGGGCACATGATCTATGTCAACTCTAGAGTCAGACATTCAAGGGACATGTACTTTTCTCGGACTATGTCCCTACTTTTAGTCTTAATTATCAAAAAAGATTGCTTCGGGATCATTTTCCATCGTACTTCAAGAAATGAAAGTGCAATTTATAGTGTTCTAATGTTGGTCAATTTGCTTTGCAGAAGAAAATCAGTCAACCATGAAAGTCTCATTTCGCAAGTTTAAACGCATATCCCTGCATGGAACAGCAAATGAGGAGAAACCATTTGCAGAGAGAATTCGGTTTCTTGATCTGCAGCCCTTAACCGAGAAACTTGAATTTAACATACGTAGAGTTTGACAGAGCAAATGCTGTAGTGTCGAATGTTGGACGACATATTGAGAGATGGGACAACCCATCAGCTTTTTTGTGCAGATGAATGCTGCTGTATCCGTAGGCGAGTCTTCAATCACTCTCCCACTGGCCCGAGTTATTTCAACTTCAGCCGCAGACTGCTTCCACAGTCATTTTCTTCGTGGTGCCAGGACACAAGTCTTTACTGAAATTCTCTCGTGCAAGTTCGACCCTACATTCATTTTTGTTCAGACAGACCTGCAGTAAGCTAAAGCATGTGAGATNATGGAACAGCAAATGAGGAGAAACCTTTTGCAGAGAGAATTCGGTTTCTTGATCTGCAGCCCTTAACCGAGAAACTTGAATTTAACATACGTAGAGTTTGACAGAGCAAATGCTGTAGTGTCGAATGTTGGACGACATATTGAGAGATGGGACAACCCATCAGCTTTTTTGTGCAGATGAATGCTGCTGTATCCGTAGGCGAGTCTTCAATCACTCTCCCACTGGCCCGAGTTATTTCAACTTCAGCCGCAGACTGCTTCCACAGTCATTTTCTTCGTGGTGCCAGGACACAAGTCTTTACTGAAATTCTCTCGTGCAAGTTCGACCCTACATTCATTTTTGTTCAGACAGACCTGCAGTAAGCTAAAGCATGTGAGATGTCTAGAGCGCAGCAATGGAATGCAAAACCAAACACATTAATCAAATGCATTAGGAAGAAATTAAGAGAGCACAGCCTTTACATGGAATATATTCATGGTTATGGCAGCACAATTCTAGTGGGGAAACATCAATTAACAACCGGCACGTGCAAAATTATCAACTCAGACTACCAGAGGAAAAAACTAGTATGGAAATTATATTTAGATTTTGTGCACAAAAACTAAAAGGGCGAAAGAAAAGGTTAAGATGTCCTCCTCAAGTTCAAATTATTCCAAGTGCTACCCTTACCTTTACAACGACAGACATGGATGCAGGATCATGGCAGCTTCCCAAGCTATAAGATCCACAAGATCCTGCAGGATTCCCAAAGCTTGCAAAATTCACAGCATGTATCTTAGTATTCTCAGGGCATTTCAGGTGCACCTCTGCTCCTCTATCCTTGGTACTCGGATCTCCCTCGGTGATCCAAGACTCAATATCCATGGAAGGGTAATCTTCTGCAACTGAAGAGCATATGGTTGAGGTTTTGCGCTTGGAAATTTTTATTTCTGTTGGATCAGCACCTTTCTCCTCAAATATGACAAGAACATTTCCCGATGGCTTGAACCATGATCTTGGGACATGATACCTGTTACATTTTATGACAATTCAGCTCAAGGTGATAAGCAAGATAGAGATATTGAAACTTTTGTTTCTCCGCACTTGGCGGAATGATAGACCAAAGAAACAACGTTAAAAGTTTCTACTGATTTACCATCTCTGAGTAGGTTCTCCACAGCCAGTGCTGCATTTGTTGGGGCTGAACTTGCCCCGGTAATTGCACTCTTTAACGCACTCATCATGCTCAGAGCTTTTCACAGGGAAGTATATTCCTATGGACTCGCCATTTAGCCAAGCAAGCCCTTTGCCCATATGAAGCATATCAAGCCCAACAGGCTCATTTCCAGATGGAGCATCAACAACAGCCTACAGATTAAAAAGACTCATCACAGATGCAGCATGCTGGAACATATTATAAGAAAGCAAATAATGGATTATTGTTATGAAGGGCAGTGAGAGTGCTTGCATTTAATTACCTTGTACCATGTGAGTGGCTGGTCCTTAGGTGGTTCTGAGGTTGGTACCCAGTTAGGGCTGTTCAAACCTTCTCCCTTGTAGATTCTGAGGTTTTCTCCCTCTAACCCAATCTGATCATAACGACCAAGCAAAGTAAGAACAGGAAGAAGTAACAAGGCAAAATAGTTCAAAGCTCATAAAACTGTGTTAAAGATTCAACCCAGTTATAGAAATATTTCCTAATGCAAAAAGTATACAAACTTCAACTGGTGCAGTAACTCCAAGAGTTAACCATATATTCTCATATTTTAATGCTCATGTCTAAAAATATTGATGAAAAGTTGTGCATTGATCTCCTTGGCAAGGTACCGGTATGAACTGCATGAGCTCTAATCTTGAGCTATAGAATATACCTTGTAAGTCCAATTTGAAGAAGACAAGTCCAATATTCCACCTTTGAATCCCTTAATCTTAACACTTGATAATCCTGCTCCCCATGATTCATAGAAGGCCCCCGCATTCTGAAAACATAAGGAGATGACTAATGGGTTTTGAAAAATCAACTTAAAGTGGAAGAAAATTTGAAGTTTCAGGTACTTGCAGATAAATTTCAAGCCTTGACAGTCTTTATCCATAAAAAAAAATGGCTACTTTCATTAAAAAAAAAAGGAGCAGTTTCAAAATCAGATGGGCAAAACACCTTTAGCTAGCATATATTCTGCAAATAAGAATAGATTGCACGATTCATGAGTATTCTTTGAAATTCTCAGTTGCAGGAATTACAGCACAGATGCAGTGGCATGGCATGGGACAGAATTTTATAGAATAAAACTATTCATGGAGCTACAACATTTGGATGTGAAGTCATGAGTAAGATACTCACTTGTAAGCCAACAGTCATACTCAAAAGAGCAATTTCATTCTCTCCTGCCTTCAGAGAAATAGGCTGTGAGAAGTTGAAAGCAAAATTCAAGCCATTTCCAGATGCACTTCCTGTAAAGGATAACAAAGAGCATTCAACCACAGAAACTGCACCCTACTATGTAGAACATTTGTTTAAAAGAATGTATACAGAAAGGAAGAAGAGTGATCATATTTGACATGCCATTAAAATCCTGCGATGGCTTGAAATACAAATAGTCAATGAAAAACTAGGAAGATGCTGAACCAAGTCCATGAAGGTACAGAACACTAACCTTGAAGTTTCTGGTTCACAAAAGCATGGAGAGCATGACCCTTTGATTCAACCAACAGAGTTGGTCGATTTCCTTTCTCTAAAAATTGTTCATTTTCATCAACAAATACTCTGGAAAACAGTTGAACATAGTTGGTAGTTATGTTATCTCAAAAGAGTATGTGTAGCCACATACACGAGCTAATCAAGAGCAATATCAACCTTGTCGTATACCACAGGTAGTCAGTAGTATATTTTGTGGTGTTTATATGATCTACAAGGCCATTCTGGACGAAGTCCGCTTTGCCCCATATTCCAGCTTTCTCTACAAATACTTCCCATTTAAGAGCTTCCAGGCCTTCTTTTTCTGACATCGAAGGCGAAGGCATAAGTGCCTCAGGTTCCATCTCAACTATTGAACTCTGAGACTTAACCTGTTGAAGAGCTTTACCCATCTAAGTATGAACGTTATTGATAAAGGAACATGTAATTTACAGCAAGAGATATTACCTTTGCAGTATTGAGTACGACATTTTTGCAGTCCGGCAGGATGCTAACTGACCAAGCAGGAAGATTATATTTTCTGTTCCGAAATTCCACAATTTTATCTTCTTTATCATCAATGTTAGCAAGGAAAGCAGCACAAGCACCAGATGAATCTGTATAGACGTCAGCCTGCAAATTTTCTGAACTCAGAGGTAATTCACTCAATTTGCAGAAAATGTGTGACTCTAGGATATTCTTAGGAATACAAAGTTGAATAATCGGAAACAACTAAAAATGAGCAGTTACCTCTACGGATGGACCTAAGGAATGATTAATAGGTTCACCATTTAGCAGTGGCTTCTCACATAACTTTATAGCTTGGTGAAGCTCCTTGAGGTGGCTCCACTTGGGAAGCCGAGGTAAACCTAGGAAAAAACAATCAGAACTGTAATAATAGAAACATAGATGAATCATATGCTGCTACAACTGCTTAGATAAAAAGAAAGCATACACTAACTTACCATATTCATCTATAGGTGCCTCATAGTCATAACTCGTAGTAATGAATGGACCCCCATTAGTGCGGTCAAAATTTGTGCCACCATGGTACTGATTTGCCAAAAAGAATATAATCAAAAGACTATAGTAATCAGAGCAACAACTCTGACAGTGGCGCAAGAAAGAAGTACCATGTAATAACTGTTTAAGCTGCCACCTTTCTGGAAAAAACGGGCAACAGCAAAAGCAACATCCTCTACTGGTCTGTGCGGATCTCTGGAACCAAAGGTCTTAAACCTGAAAGTTCATGAAATATAATATATATATATGTGAAGGATTAATGAAGCGCCATTTGTATTATTACTACATAAAATCACCCTGATACATCAAGTAACAACACTATCAAACACTTAAAACGCTATTTCGTTTTAACTCCACTATAATATACATAAACAGGTAAACTTAGATATTTGACTAAGTTGCACCACTAGTTTGAAATAAGATGGGAAGAATTTCAAAAGCAGCACGGCACTACCATCCAGGCCAATTCTCGGTCCAAAACTTGGGCTTTTTCGGAGAATTTGGAGTGAACTGATCACAGTAGAAGGAATTGCATGTGTTTATCTGCATAAAATATGAAATTTCATTTCAGGTCCATTTGCAATGATAGCACTTAGTCTGCACACTGTTTTCCGGATCCTGTGAATCTTAAGGACGCCAGGTTCATTAGAAAAGGAGCTGTCAACGGTAAAATCTCACCACAGGATCAGGGGCATCATTCTGCTGGCACATTATCCAAGGGACACCTATATTTTGAGAAACCGCCATTTTAGCAGCCCACATTGCGTAAGGTCTTGCTCCACTGCCATAAGAGAATTCATAATTTCCATATTCATTTTCTATCTGCAATGACCAGAAAATATGTGGTGCTATCATTTACCAAGTGGAAACATTGCAGGATTTTTCATCTTAAAGTAAAGAAAGGAGGAGAAGTTTTGGCAGTTCAGATAAAATAAAGTATGTCTTGCCTGGGCCAAGATGATAGGACCTCCTTGTGAGGCAAACAGCTTATCCTTCTTCATGAGATTTACAATAAAAGTGGTAAACCTCTGCATATGATACTGAAACACAAGAAACAGATAAAGCATAAGCCATATACCAAATTAAATCATTTCACTAATGCACAAAGGATAAATCCATTAGTTCTTGCACATACCTTGAATGGTTCATTCTCTGTGCGGAAAACGGTCCCGGGCACATAATGCAACCATATTGGAATCCCTCTGCATCAAAGACTAGTCCATGAGAACCCTAAAGCAGAAGCAAAAGTCAAAATTTATTTAGGTGAATATTGCCAATTAAGTGGTTTACAGTAGTTACAAAGATACCCGTAGAACCACTCTGCAGCAACAAATGGACCGATTCGAAGAATCATGTACATCCCAGCCTGCTGAACAATCTTCACAAACTTGACAAGATCGTATCTTCCCTCGAAATAGTACTGCAATTACGCAAATGAAACCCAGAAGAGAGTAAGGTGCAGTTCTTGTGTGCCAAAGTTGCAGTAACAGATTAAAGAGGCGACTCACATTGCCCTGAGAAGGTTCATGGCCATTCCAGAACACATAAGACTCAATTGCATCAGCTCCTCCTTCCTTGGCCGTCTGGATCAGTCCTGGCCACATCTGCGCATCACGTTTGCAAATAACATAAATGCCATCAGACACAACAAATCGCTCGAGAGTAATGGCACCAAATCGAAGGCATTTTCATTCCAAGAACGCGACAGAGGACATGATACGACGTTGCACATGTATCTTCAATTGCCAGTTGAGCTAGCAAGATTAGCTGAACAAAGTAGCAAATTTGAACACTGAGGAACATTTGCGTGAATCAAAGCACAGTAATAGGACATTGTTTAACTGGTTTAGTGTTCACTTGGATTGCTCTTTCACATTACGCGACACAAAGATATCATTTCCCCAGACACTCAGGTCTCGTTCGCCGGCATTTTTTCCAAGGAAGCAAACGGAAAACGAATACTGACCCCGGGAACGCTGCGAGGATAGTGAATGGAAGCAGAGATGAGAAGCTTCCTCTGCCCATCGATGATGAGAGAGCGATGATCGTAAGTGACATTAGCTCCGCCAGAACTCACAACCCACAGGCAGAGCAAAGAGAAGAGTAGAAGAGGAGTAAAGGGCATTCCCATTTTCGGTCGACTGTGAGCTCGCCGAAGGTGCAACCTCTCTCCCTCTGCTTCTGCTATGTATAAGCAGCTCACAGGAGACAGGAGACAGGAGGCAGGAGCAGGACACAGAATGCGTGTAACTTTGGTAAATGGGTGACAGGGAGGTGATGGCTGTAACCATGGAGAGATAAATTCAACGTGCTGTTGTCAGCTTCGTTATCGCTATCATATGGAATTGTCGCCATAAATGCCAAATTGTATATGTAAAGGAAAACCCCCACCTCGCTTGATTTGATTAGGGTTTCATGGGTAGAGATGAATTGGTATACATTTGACTAGACAGGTGGACGTGAGATACTGAGGATGGGATGGAGCAACTGTCATATGCTTTGGATTTCTGACATGTTCTTTCGCTGTCCCTTCCTTTTCCCGTCTGCTTGCTGGGTTATGTTTCGTCGAACGGATTTACACGGAGAAAAAAAGGGGGGGAGTTAAGGAGGATTAAGAATGTTTGGATGGTATTGCTAATGGGAAAGTTAGGGTTACCGTCGATTTTAAGAGTGAATGTAAGAGGGTCGTAATTTCGATCAAATATTACTCATTTATAGTGCAAAAACAAATACCCAATAGTCAATGATACTAAGAGATGGCACTAAAAACTTAGAAGATATTATTGGCCCCATCAATTAATCCTTAGGTTGATCTACAGCAGTATACATGAGAGTGCAAGACCTCTTGGCACTGTCTGGAAAACTAATGCAGTATTATTGCACATGGCACTGCCCTACACAGCTCTCGTGAGACATGGGAGTGGGGAATCACTGACTCACAAAGCCCCCCCC
>CXYZ01002951.1:1077707-1137887 GCA_900006705.1 Sonneratia caseolaris
TTATTTTAAAAATAATTATTTATATAATTTGTATTTTTGACCCGCCTCATTTTTTGCACCGGACACTGACTGATTTTTCGGGCAGCTCTATGTGTGTGTGTGTGTGTCTTTCTCCCTTTTTTGGGTTGAAATGTCCGATGCAGCCAAACTTAACACCATGGAAATGTTGCAGTGGAATTGGATGGAATCTTATTCTCTCAATTAATAGGAGAAAGAAATATTAATAAGTGGGGGCCAGAAGTGGGGGATCTGACCATTGTACGTCATGGCCCACGTCACCCATTCCGCCCACCCCGCACGGGTGGGGCTCTGACGTAGACGAGCCCCCCACCCCCACCCCCCGGCCCACCAACCACGTTGTTACATTAACCATGTGAATTTTTTAAAAGTTAAATCTTCTTGATTGCAATAGTAATCTCAATCACTGGCCCACGCTCATTGATTCAACTACTAAATAACTACCACAAATAACATATTAATCTCCATCGACAGAGTTAAATATAATCGTAACCATTCACTCCATAATACTAATCGTATTAGATGACGATATGATTCGTTATTTACTATCTAATATCCTACTTGCACATATCAATTGCATTAGTCTTTGAAGGCGCATCTAATGAAATCAACTAAGTGGGAGCACGCCTTTTATATATACCGAAAGCTAGAAAGATACTGTACGAACGAAAGTATAGTGCAGCTAGAGCGAGCAAGAAAGTGGCTCGAAAGTCGCATCATATGCACAAATGAGTAAGTCTGAAGATGCATTTCGATACCATAATAGAGTTATAATTTGCATTGACCGGTTATTTGAAAAGCTTAACATGGAGTCCGTATTCAAGGAGCAAAACTCTCCCAACATAAGTCTGCTCAAGAAGAGGATGCGTTGAACCTGCCGAACTAACTTATCTTGGCGGATCATAATCTCGATCAAGCCACTCAGTAGTTTGTACTCCGTGTGGGACGTAACCGTATGTACTATGAATTTGTAGGATGTTGGTGCAGGGAGGAAGACAANGTATGTACTATGAATTTGTAGGATGTTGGTGCGGGGAGGGAGACGAGTCGGACAAGCTTGGGACGAATCTTATCATTAGGAAAATGATAAGATATTCTTACGCTCTGCTACGGCACGAAATTTGACGTGTATATATGCAAATTGCTGTCCAGGTAGCACTGATATCACACATACATACATACATACATACATATATATATCTTTTCCTATGATTGATTTTATTATACTAGTATATCTCGAATGTGTCGACATTTTTGAGACAAGTGGCAATAGCTGTCGAGCTTTCTTTATCATTTCCTGTCTATAAGGTAGTTGGCGCATTATGTTACTAATTAATTTTTTTATTTTTAATAATATTACCGATGTTTCTAAGATGTCATAATATATTAGTTAAATAAATAAATAATTGAAAAAAATAATATTATAAGATAGTTGGGGAAAAAGTTATGCATTAATTCTTTTAAAAAATATTTATAGATTTTTAATCTTTTATTATTTATGTTATCAGATATATTTTAAAACTTTTTAAAAGAAATAAACTAGGTATCCCGGAAATACGTATTGAATGGATAAAATAAAGTGAAAAATATAATAAAAAAATAACCTGACCATATATTTGTCTTAGCAACTTTTATATAAAGAATATTCGGAGAAAAAAATATTTTAGATAACGAATATTTAGTCTTAGGCGAGGGGGAAGTAGTGCATGAACCAGTTGACACGTAGAGGAGAGTGGGCCCACATCTCTCCGACGTGTCTCCGGCAGCTGTCGGGCCCCGCAAACGCAACTGGTGAAGCTGCAGCGCTGACGTCACCCCCCCGATGATCCTCGCCCGTCCCGTGAGGACAAAAGTTCTCCCCCGATCACCAAATTATTATTGTTGTTATTTCCAAAAGAAAATTATTTTCAATTTTTGTGAGCGGGGAGGAAGAATCTAGCCCCCGAAAAATACCATCAAATCGTTTCCCACGCATGGGTATTGGGTGAGGTTTGACTTTTGACCCGTGGGGTGTGGGGGATTTAATGGAGCGGACGAAAAGTGGCGCTGCTGGCGCGTGACGGTCAAGGGCTTCCAAAGGGTAGCCAGACACGCAGAAGACGACAAAATAGCGAACGTAAGCCATGACAAAACCATGCTGCTGGACGCGTGTCACTACCTGATTGACCTGCTGAACTGGTGCCATTACTGCCACGGCTGCTCCGTCTGTCTCTTCTCCCTCTCCCTCTCCATCCTCTTATGACCCACGTGTCTGAATTAAAATAAGGATAAATCCACGCTGGATATTGCCTTCGACTTGCTTCTCGCAGTCCCTCCGCCGTGTCTCTGTATATAAACCCCTGCCGTTCGGTCAGACTCCTATGGTGCAGTCTGCATTCGAGAAATCCTGAAAAGTTTCCAGCTTCTTCTTGCACTTGAGACCAAGAACACCGAGAAAGAAGATCAAGTATTACAGACAGAAAGAGGCAGAGCAGAGGAGGCGAAGAGAGTGAAGGAAGATGAAGAGCCAAGTTGAGATGCCACCTGGGTTCAGGTTCCACCCGACAGATGACGAGCTCGTGAACGATTACCTGATTCGGAGGTGCGCTGCTCAGTCGATTGCTGTCCCGATCATTGCCGAGATCGACCTTTACAAGTTCGATCCCTGGCAGCTTCCAGGTGCTTAATCGATCCTACTTCCATCATCTCGGCCATTGGCAAAATTTGGGTCCTCGAATGTCCATCTTAAGGGGGACTTATATTTCGATTCTTTTACAAAAGAATTGTCTAATTTTAAAGATTCCCTCTAATTCATCGTCAAATGCCCGAATTTCTGACAAGATTGCTTGGATTCTGGTGATGCAGAGATGGCTCTGTATGGTGAGAAGGAGTGGTACTTCTTCTCCCCCAGGGACCGGAAATACCCCAACGGTTCGCGGCCTAACCGGGCAGCGGGAGCTGGATACTGGAAGGCGACTGGAGCTGACAAGCCGATCGGCCGTCCGAAGACGCTCGCGATCAAGAAAGCACTGGTCTTCTATGCCGGGAAAGCGCCTAAAGGAGTCAAGACCAATTGGATTATGCACGAGTACCGGCTCGCTAATGTGGACCGATCCGCCGGCAAGAATAAAAACTTAAGGGTAGGGTACTGGAATCGGTCTTTTCCTTTTAAGCATTTAATTGAGATGGGAAAATCGAAATCTCGAGAGCTAATGCAGTTTCTTGAATTTGATGTCCTGCAGCTCGACGATTGGGTCTTGTGCCGAATATACAACAAGAAAGGCCGGATAGAGAAGTACTCCGATGTCGACGAGAAGCCCGTGACGGGAAAGTCCGCGGCGATGATGCAAGAAATGGAAGTGAAGCCAGATATTTCGATGCTCGGACAGAGTACGAGGAATGAACAGTTGCACTACATGGACTCGTCAGACTCGTTCCCGAGGTTGCACACAGACTCGAGCTGCTCGGAGCACGTCCTGTCCCCAGAGTTCACCTGCGAGAAGGAGGTCCAGAGCGAGCCCAAGCGGAATGATCTAGACGAGGCCTTCGATTTCCAGTTCGATTCCTTGGACAGGTTCCTAGAAGACATTCAGTTCGAGCCTCAGGTTTACCAGTTCCCGGCCGAGCAGTACCCTATTCAAGACATGTTCGCTGATCTGCAGAAGCCATTCTGATGGATGAAGAGATTTTGACCAAATGAAGGGCATTTTTTTACTTGGAACCAGAAATACGAGAACTCGAGCTCATGCATTTGAATCGAACAGCTGTGCTAACATGGTCAGCATGTCGTGATAGTTATTTATTCATTCGTTCGTAGAGTTCGACCTGGGCTCACTAGGTATGAGCGTCGCGGCACAAGGGTGGCGGCTGGTGCAATGTTTAGGAATTACTCATCCCTGCTCGCTCGCGGTGATGGGCGTCTTAGGGAAACTATTTAGTAGTCCTGTAGAATTGAAATTTTCCCCCCGACTTTTCTGGGATGTGATACTTTGTGGAATCATTGAAACTCCATTCTTGCCATAAAGAAGAGCTTCAAGGTCAGGAACTCGAGCACGTGTAGCTTCATCAAGAGTCGTGGTTCTGAATATATTCAGATCTTATAAAGGAAAGATGCATCCATTGCACCAGAACTCTTAAACCCAACCCAGGATCGACAGACAAATATTATATATTCATTGAATAACAAAACCTGAACAATTCACGCTANCAGACAAATATTATATATTCATTGAATAACAAGACCTGAACAATTCATGCGACATGAAAAGGGCAGCTTCCAGGTTAATCCCCACATGAAACTCGACAGAGAGAGACCAGAAAGGCCGGACAATCCCCCAGAACGAAATGACTTCGAATTCCATCGGGCAATACTATTTTGATTGCATTTCCATGGCATCAAGATGGAAGCTTCTATACTAAAGCGAGAGGCCCTCCCACGATGTGACTTACGGACTCAGTTCTCATGGCCGCATCACTATCGAGTTTTGGGTTCGGCAGTGTCACCCGCGATTCCCTCTCCTGCACCACAGCTTTCAGTTTCGCTGCCTTCCGAGTCATGTCTGATGGGCTGGCTGCTATTCTCCTGTCCCGGGATTCAACTTTGAGGGCCTGCAACTTCGTCGGGTAGAAAGTAACGGTTGTCTACTCGGACACCAGGGCGGATTAGTGTGCTGAATGAGAAGACCAGGAGACAAACAGCCTTTCCATTTCCAGTCCGGCTGATCAAATTCCTTCCATTTCTGTCTCGGCCCGTTCGACCATGAATGAAGAAGCAGATTATCAGCCCAACATCTGTGAAATTGGAGAAGACATTAATGGGCCCATCAGTGACCGAAAGAATTTCTGGACAGCAATGTTTCGGCTACCTGCCCTATTTTGCTCCTCCTGATCGGGTGATTCAATGAAAAGAAATAGACGAAATCTCGTACCCAAATAGCCGAGCATGATGAGCCGAATTTCTTGGTGGAAATACAATAACCCCCTCACCATTTAAAAGCCCATTTAACATCACACGCATACCCGAAAGCCAATCCAAATCATGGCCACACCTTTCCGCCACGATCGATCACTGTCTGCACATGATGAAGAAATTGCACGCCATTATCAGGCAGTTGACACAGTGTGATTGAATTGATTAGTAACCACCATATCATCCACTCGTTCAATCCGACCACTTGATTTCTTTTCCTCAAGGTTGTACTGGCTAACCCCCAACATCTACAAACGATCGCAAGAAGAACTCAAGATGGGTCGAGTGCCCGTATCATCACAATCCCAACTAGCTCCATAAATCGATCATGTATAGGACAAGCTGCTGGTAGGGATAGACGTACGCTAGGCGGGCAAAATTTTCGTGCTCTTGCCTTTGAACCCGAAGACCCCTAGGGCGGATAGCTTTGAAAACGCTGTCCCTTTCTTGAGTGCAGATGGATAACATTAGACGGATTGATGAAGGACAATCGTGACAATTACACGTGAATATTAAAATTGTGATTTAAAGGTGCGTTAAGTGGGTGGGGAGTGGTTGCATGAGAGTATGAGCAAAGGGTTCGATATGAAGACACGTTTATGCGACAAAACCATAGAAGTCTCATTTTCCTTTACTCATAGCAACAACCAATAATACCAACGATGACGCATAACGCTAACTACTTGTTGAATGTCCTACTGATAACTTGAGCTTGTTAATCGGTCCGAAATAGTTGGATTGAAATTAATCTTTTTAACCTACCCTTTGGACTAACAGACTGGCCGATTTCTTTTCCCCCTAATTTTAGGGTTTTTTTTTTCCGATTTTGAAAGATTGATCGTGATCTATGAAGTAACAAGGGAATTGGAATAAATGAGTATAGAGAAGAATCACAACCGTAACAAATCGACCTCATTCCAAGTTGAGAACAGATGTCAACTATGCCAAACCCATAGATCTGCCTTTTTCCAGACCCCTCTTGAAAGTGTAGTCAGTGTGATATAATTGTGACCGTAGTGCTTTTTCCTCGTGCCCTACGTTGTCTGCTCCTATTAATATTTATTGAAGCGTACAATACCAAGGGCGGCATCGTCGACCCCACGAATGATCGATAAAATCGAGCAGACAGGGCCCACGATTCTTTCACAGTAAATGTAGGATTGCACGTAAGGTCGAGAAAGAAATCGACCAAACTCATTGATTTTGTTACCCCCTCTTTGGTAATTAAGTCAAGCCAAAATCTTCGTGCTGACCGTTAGGAACAAACATAATCGTAGACAACAATTAATTCAGTTGGGTTTGACCCCTCCAATGACAATTTTCTTTTCCCGTGCAACAAAGCATGATTAGCCTGAGCCCCCAACTTGGCCCGTCCCATCCCAATTATCCATTTTCTCTACTTACAAGAGTTAAAATCCAAAACCTCACTTTGGGAGAGGTGTTCGAAGGACCCGAATCAATCCAACTAAACCGTGTTGTGAAAAGTTTAAAAATCGAACGGGGAAGAAAACAAATAGGAATATCGAATTTGGACCGAGTATGATTCAAGAAATTGTATCGACTGGCGGAGTGATCATAGGCTTACAACTCGTAATATCAAATTTATGTTAAACAAATATATAAGGGGGAAAAAATAGCAGAGAAAATATTAAATGACCTACTTAACGAGCTATTCCCTAATTAATGGATGTAATAATATTACCTTCAATATGTTGGTGAGGTCTTCTTAATCAATGAGTTAAGATGCCGCGGTGAAGCAATAATTAGCATCCTCCCCACTCCTCCACCTTCTTATTAAGAGCTGTGGGGGCAGGAGGACGGTAAGAAAAGGAAAGGCATTTAAACTAAAGATCAGACGGTCGGATTTCAGGCCGCATTCAACGGATTTTGGATCAAAATTAGTCAGTAAACATAACACACACTTATTGTGAAGGAAATGTATGTGTGGATGTGCTTGCGAATGAGGCAATTCGTCACGCAGTAGGTTTTCACCGACTAGACATTTATTATTCAGGGTTACAATTTTTATTATTTAGTGATATTATAGGGGTTGCAGTACCCGTCTTTATTTCATGTAACTTGTTATTTCTTTTCAGGCGCTTTGCCCCGTTTCACTTAACAAAAAAAAAAAAACAAGGGTCGGATCGATTTCTCCCCTCCCTGAAAGAAAAACAAGATAGAGCAGCTGGCCATACCAAACTTCTCTGTACAATCAATTTCCCTAATTTTATTTTCATCCTTTTGAACTTGTATTTGTTGGGTGGAAATTCAGTAATTCCATGGCCGCACCCAATCCATCCATGTTGTTATTAGGAAGTGGCATGATCTCTCGGCAGCGGCAGTGGCAGTGGCAGCCATGCTCCAAGCCAGAGCCTCCAACTCGATTGGTAACGTTACGCCGATGGGCGCCAAAATAGAATTTAATTTGACCGGTTCGAGGACTTGAAGTCTTGTTATTTGATACTCATGCAAACCCTAATGCGTATCGAGCCATTAATGGTCAAGAGATTGAGGGTATAAGATTATAGGTGCCTTTTCGTCCTCCTTTTTTGAAGGGAAAATTAGGAAATAGAAGAATGTAGAGGTAGATTATAATGAACAATTAATGTGGTGTAAAGTTATGTGGTCAACCAAACCCTAATATGAAGCCCAACTAAAAGTAAAACAAAAAAAAAAAGGATCGACCAAACCCTAATAAAGGTGGTCTCCTCTTATGTCGAGGGAGGACCACCCATGTATGAGCAATTACTGATTTTACACACTACACATAAATGTTGTTTGTTGGCTTAAGATGCCCTGTCAATACATATTTCACAGCTATGGCTGGTGGACCATGCATGAAGGTACCTTTTATATTAACTATAGAATTAATAGGTTGAATCCACGTATATTTATAAACTTAAAAGTACATTCGATGTGTATAAATCAATCACATTATAACAAATGGCATAGAACCCCTAAAATTCTCTGAGATGTGCATGTCAATCATGTCTCGTCAGACCTTGCATCCAGACACGTACGTCGATATCTATGCGTGTCTCAACTAAGAGTGTACTTCCTGTTAATTCCATACTGCAAAGGGGAAGGCCATATTCGTCCTTAAATATCGACAATGATGCATGGTATCTACCTAATCGCCCAGAGGTATGAGCAGTACTGGCCACGATTGTCGGATGAGATTATTGTTCTCCTGCGTTTATGACGTGCTGTCAGGATGTGGGATCGGCTTATATGTCCTCCTGAGCTTGAGTCGAACAAGTTATGAGGGGCTGCACTGAGGGTACGTGGTACGATAACTTGGCTTTTCTGCTATCGATGCTGTAAAGCCTTCTCTGAGAGTTTGTCTGTAGATCCGACAAACTTTGTTAATCAGAAAGGGCAAACAGGTCCAACATTGGGAACGCATACTTGCAGCACGATGAGAATAATTGCTCGCCCTCTGCAGTAAAGGAATTTCATGTCGATTCTCTTGCTCGAACGACTCCTGAAATGATCCCCTAATGAACACAGGTTAGAATCGACCAGCCGAAACCATCTCCGTGAATTCATTCTACTAGAAGGAATCTCGACCTCAGGATACACTAGCTGATGATCGGTTCATTAACTGCTAACTTGGAAGAGCGAAAAAGTGGTTGTGAAAGTCAACTTCTTGACCCTCCCGACTGGGAAGGAAAGGAAACAGGAAAATGAAGATCTTATACGTACGTGTGTGTACACGCTTCTCCTCTCCAAAATACCGACTAATACCAGACGAGTGAGTCCCCAAGAAAGGTCTCAATTGGAGCTTTCAAGAGATTTAAAACATATTTATGTGTTTATATACATATATGAAGAAGAATGTGTGAACCTTCTTCTTGCATTCTCCGCCCACCTTCTGTCTATAAGTAGCCTTGAGTTTGGTTTTATCACTGCTCTCTTTGTCTGCTCCACAGCCCCTAACTCTCACCAAAGCTTTGTGCTCTCGAAAATGGGGATTTTCTCGGCAAAGGGAGTGACCTACAAGGCAGTGGAGGACGTCGATCTCGGACCCAACAGCGATGAATTCTATCTCAAAGCCAATGTCAAAGGTTCAATCAATCACACTTACATAGCTAGTCTCTTCAGCTTGTGATAGTCTGTGATTGTTTTCTCATTTTGGTTTCTGGAGAGGTAGAGCGGAATAATTAAAAGAGGTTCTCATAAATTGCCAGCTTCTCTCTTCCTGGCAAAGGAACTTCGGAGAACGCCTGAAAACTTCTTATTTACAGGGACAAGAATATGATCGAGTTGAAGCCGATACTTTCAAACCAATATAATAGTGCATACATTCATTTGAATTTGCCCGTGAGGGGCTACCGGAATCAAAATTATATGAACAAATAAACTGCATTGTTGGTTTCAGCTCCAAGAATGGCGGGATTCCTGGTGAAGATGTTTGTGTGGTTTTTGGAGTCAAGAATCTTCGGCCCCGTGCTACTCTACTTTCTGAAGAGGAATAATCTCATTCATAAGGTAAAATAATCTCTCATTTAATTGTTGTTCTTTTTCCTTTTGAAGGGAAGTCTTCTGACATAGATTGTAAAACTTCTTTCTTTCACTTCGGTTTGATTGTCTTCCTTTACCCGTTCATATTGTAAATATATGTGAAACTAAAGGAGAAGGGAAAGTTCATTGCATTGGCAGCTAGTTACGAATGCGGAGATGGAGGAGGCCCCGGTTTTTGTTCCTTCACATCCATTCGCAGGTGTGACTTCTTTTTTCCTTTTAACAAGAACAACGTAAACTGTTTCTCAAGTTTTTATTCATCGGATTTTTCTTTTCTATTTTTGCAGACCTGAATGAGCATGAAGTCATGGCAATAGATGCAGATTCATCAATACCTGGCCGAGTTCAGAAGGCCGTTGATTGCCTCCCTTCACCGACAAAATCATTGTCGAGTGGGCTCAAACCAAGTTCATTTCATCGCTGGACTGTAATGGATTACTCGAGAGCTTACAGTTCAGGAGCGATAAGCCCCATCATGGCATGTCACCGATCCACTGTCATTCAAAAATTTTCTTTCTAAGTTCCCGTTATAATTTCTCCTCTCTGCAGGTTGCAGAGAATTTCATAGCAGCTGTTGCAGAATCTTCCAGAACCCCACTGCAGATGTCGTTCTTTATCAACTTCGATCCTAAAGATATTCTTCGCCAAGCCAAAGAATCAACTCTTCGGTATGAAAAAGGTATTCAGTCCTTTCATAAAGAGGAAAACAGAGCACCATTGCATTTCACGGTAAAGTCAACTTATTTCCAAATAACTGCACTCTCTGCAGGTGAGCCGATTTCTGTTCTTGATGGAGTGCCTGTTGCAGTAAAGGATGAAATAGATTGCTTGCCATACCCGACTACAGGTTAGACAATTTCTTGTTATCGAAGGACCTAGTCAGTTTCTTGCATCCCTCCTTTTTTCTTGGGCTTCAAGTAAGTCTTTGAATCTCCTTTTTAAACATATGTTTTCTGCTGAGACAATTAAGAATATCGTTACTGATACATCCATAGGAGGTACAAAATGGTTGCATAGGGTAAGGCCATGTAAGACAGATGCATGCTGTGTCGAACGGCTTCGTTCATGTGGTGCCATACTGGTCGGCAAGACTAATATGCACGAGCTTGGAGCAGGAACCAGTGGAATTAACCCCCATTACGGGTACTATACTAATCAATGGATCAGAATCTCACATAATCAAAGCAACATCTGGAAGAATTTCTCAAATTGGATGATCCCCGTTTCGGTTACTATCTTTATTCCAGGACACCTAGGAATCCCTATGATACAAGGAGGATCACGGGTGGCTCCTCAAGTGGGTCTGCTGCTGTGGTGGCTGCGGGATTGTGCCCTGTTGCGCTCGNTATGATACAAGGAGGATCACGGGTGGCTCCTCGAGTGGGTCTGCTGCTGTGGTGGCTGCAGGATTGTGCCCTGTTGCGCTTGGGGTTGATGGTGGAGGTAAATCAAGAAATTGTTTCTTCATTTTTCAAATGGATGTCTGATTCCTGTAAATGCACCTTAACACTGCTTTATGTTATTCCTTCTGTTAACAACAGTCCCAAAAGTTATTTTGCATGAATTTGCAGCAATGGTTTCTATCTTTCAGATGCTTACGCTTGGTATGATTGCTGTCTGAATTAACTGATAATTCTGAAGTAGTCATATTATATTTCCAGGATCAGTCCGAATGCCTGCAGCTCTTTGTGGGGTAGTTGGTCTAAAACCGACTTTTGGTCGCGTACCACAAGACGGGTAAGGAGATGCAGCTTAGCTCGTCCAACTCCAGGATTTGTAGATTCCAGTGGCTTCTATTCCCTTTCTTTTTTGCTTGTTTTCCTGTGTCTATCAAAAATGATTTTTCTGTTTTCTTTTTCTCTTCTCCTCAGAGTTCTTCCTCTGAATTGGACAGTCGGGATGGCTGGAATTCTAGCTGGAACCATCGAAGATGCACTTATTGCGTATGTGCTTCCTCTTCAAGTTGCCCTTCTAAATCATAATAATTTTTTGTTTAATTTATATTTCTTAGGTAGAGGATTCCTCGAGATAATGGTTTGGCATCTGTTACATTGATTTATTGTCCTCAGCTATGCAGCTATCAGCGGGGAAGCTGCTCCTGGCAATCATAGAACAACTAATGAGTCGGTAAAGAGATTGAAATTTCCGTACAAGTTGAGAATGGATGAACCATGAACTCTATTTAACTTCCATTGTTGTTCAAAACAGCCCAAGGTATTCTATCCACTGCTTAAAAAATCGGCAGAGTATATGTCTGGCATCAGATTGGCGAAGTATGGAAAGGTCGGTTTTACCTTGAAATGTTCCCGCTCATCAATATCAGAAGCCCAAAATTGTTAATTTCTCACAGAGTCTAAACACTGACAGATTGCGTGTTATCTCTCAGTGGTTTAATGATTGCAGTGAAGAAATAAGGATGATCTGCTCAAGGGCGTTAGAGCAGCTGTGCGAGAATTACGGGTGGAAGGTCTCAGCACTCTCCTCTTTCCTTTGAGCAACTATCCTCTTGATCGGAAATTAAGTGAACATAAGAATACGAACATCTTCTCTATCATCCTTTGTCCTTCCTTTATCTATTATTTATTCATCGAATCGGTTAGGTTGTGGAGGTGACAATACCCGAGATTGAAACAATGAGGCTTGCGCATTACCTGACCATCGGGACCGAGAGCACCACTTCTCTCAGTACCCATCTCAAGAACTTGTATGTTCTCTGAGGAACTGCAGACATTTTCTAGAAAACAAGTTTTTTTTTTTTTAATTTCATTTCCCTTTCTCCATTTGTTTTACCAGACATGTTCTGAGACAATCTCAACTCTGCTGACACAGGGACAATGCAGAGCTAGGATGGGATGCGAGGGTCGCTCTCAGTGTTTACGGCGCATTCAATGGCGAGGAATATATAAAGGCCCAGAAGATTCGGTAACGATCGGCACCTCTCCAATACGACATACGGGTTACTTAGAGTCGATGACTCTGATCTCGTGATCGAAGTCTTCAGAGAGACGTTCGCTTTCTGCAGGAACCGGCAGATGCAATTCCACAGCAGGATATTTGCAGAGGCAGATGTGATTGTTTCACCAATGACAGGGTATTTCCAATAAAACAGGAGCAGCTCTTGAAGTAGAACGAAACAGATAAGTTTGCAGAACCTTTAACTCACTTTTTTCTCCTCCTTTATTGCCAGTGTGACAGCCTATCCGATTCTGGACGATGCTCGGGAAACCGGTGAACTCGACTACATAAATGGAGGTAAAAGAAAAAAAAAAAAAAAGGAACCAAAAATGATAAGGATGGGGGGGAAAAAAAAACAACCCAATTAACTGTGAGGACCGAGTTCGAGACACTTACTGACCCGAATGGTTTTCGGAATTTTCAGCTGCACTTGTTCGGTATTCGATAGCAGGGAATTTTCTGGGGTTGCCAGCAATAACAGTTCCAGTATGGAACTCTGCTCTCCACTTTGATATTGTCCCATCGATCCTCTTTGCCATTATAAGCCTGCACTACGTTCATAAGCTTTGTTCCGTGGTCACTTTAGTACATATACATACAATTACAGGTTGGATATGACAAATTGGGAATGCCTGTCGGGCTTCAGTTGATCGGGAGGCCATGGTCTGATGCAACCTTGATCCGTATAGCATACGCCTTACAGGTTCATATCATTAGAGTCAGCCATTACAAATGAAGCTCAATATCGGCACGGATTCATCCTTTCTTGGGGATGATCCCCGAGGAACTGGCAGATGACTGTGTCAGTTCATTGGCCACAGAATGAGGTTCTTGCGCGAGCCTCGGGCACCGATTCCATGACCCTCGAATGTCGTGGGTTGTGACCGAAGCCCAAAAGCCCCCAAAACCAGCTGCTCCTTGCCTTCTCTCTCCTTCTTTTTTTTTTTTCATTTTTGGGGGGTAAAATCTTTTTTGGATTTGGGTGCAGGCACTGTATGCGGGAGAGTACAGGAGGGCAGAAGTACACTACGATCTACTCAAGGAGAAAACCGCAAAAAGAGGCTGAATACGTTTCAATACCATAGGGACATAATAATACTAGAGAGATAAACNACTCAAGGAGAAAACCGCAAAAAGAGGCTGAACACGTTTCGATACCAGAGGGACATAATAATACTAGAGAGAGATAATCTTTGGTGTTTTCTGAGCTCTTTCTTCACAGTTCTACGTAACTTGCTAAACAGATGGCTGAATTACTACTGCTTATTCCAGAGAAACAAATCAAATGACACAATGACCCTCTTTGCATTAAGTTGAAAATGATCACGCCCATTAGTAAATGGATGCAGCAAAAGATAGAGCATCAAAATATTACTAGATTTAAGCACAGGGATAGAGAACAGTTAAGGGCATCCGTGAAATCCCGGATTTTTGTGTCTGAATCTTTTCAGATGCCTACACTCATATTTTACACCAGAGAAGAAACCCCTTCGAGTCATCTGAAGAAATGGACAGGCCCTTTGCATTTACTTTCCTGTAGAAGTCAAAATAAGAAAGCAATGATAAGTCGCCAGATGCAGACATCGGTACAGGAAACTTGCCGAATCACAATGCATATATACGGTATTGATAAATGGATGGAGAGTAACATGCCCAGGAAATGTGAGAAGGTAGTTATATCATGATTAGTTACATATTGCAGACCCAAATAAGTCTTCACCAGCTATGGATAAGCGGATCCTAGTATTCGTTCTCTCTAATATTATCTTTAAAAATTTTCCTTTGATGGCCAAAAGGCCCAACATATGATTGCCAAGTGGCTTCTGAAGTGGAAAAGGACATGCTTAAAGTCTCTCCTAACAATGTAGGAACAATGCAACCATATAACTAGAAAAATAGCATCTTCAAAATCCCAAGGGCAGAACGATCACCATTTCCACTGAGATTTCCAAAAGAGAGAAAATAGCAAGAGGAGCCCATTATGGCTTGAAGAAACTTGCCAGCACTTCCTTGTTCCAGGAGCAACTAGCTTTTGACAAATGGCTTCTACAGATACTTCCTTGCAAGTGCCCGGACTTTTGTATCAAAATGGGAAGATGTGATGCGGGAACCAGGCAGGTATAGGGGATTGAGAAGAGTCTGCAAAACCAAATCCCAATTGGTAATTTGTAAAATATTTCCTCGTCCGATTCCAATAATAATATTGATCAGAGATCATAATGTCGATTGATTGGCAAAAATCAGGAACTTAGATAAAGCTCTGTTCCACAAACTTCTAAGCTATTCAGGGAAAAATATGCATAGAATAGGATACTACCTTTATGTAGAGCTCATGAACCTCTTGGAAGAAGCTCTTAATCCCATCATCGTTACGAGAGTCATGAAGGAGCATAAATCGTGTATGTATGGAAGCCAGGTTAAGGAAAAGCTTATTAAACACCAGCTTTACGTACAAAATCACTGATAGAATCTATGAACAAATGACTAGTTAGGCATCAGCATAGGGGTGAGATTCATGATGAATCTAAATGTAGCAATTGCGACTAACTAAGATGATAGACAACAATTTTTTTTAATTCAAATAAAAGGATATGGCCTGCTGTGACATAAACTGACACCACTAGATCATTGAATCTGTCTATTGCTTTCAGAAACCTGCAATTATAGATCAGATAAATAATTGATAGGTAACCAAAACAACAACTAATATCAAGAGACATAATATAAAGCAATGCCACCTACACCTATTTCAATCTTCCGCCTCAGATCCATGAGAATATACAAATGAAACAGGACTCACATTGCACTGGTAGTCCAGGCAAGGTCCTGCACAATATCTTGAGCAGCATGCAGTATGAACTGATGTAAGTGTGCAGCATCTTCTCTCTGACAGACCATTTTACCATCAGTGAATGATTACAGGGAGCATTCAGCGAAAAAGAAGTCATGAATGAGCAAGCAGTTTTTTTTTTGTTGGTGGGACTACATTTTTCAAGTGAAGTATAATTATCCAATGATAATACTAAATAATTAGCCACCACATTTTCAAGTGAGGCAAAAGTTCAACTAACTCAGATATTCATAGACTAGCTAAATCAACCTCAACTATCACGCATGAACATTCTTACAAAAGACACCCATAGGGAGAAGGAAGATGATACATTTTCCTCCCACCAAATGGTAGACACCTCAGATGCAGTGAGAAAACAAGGTCGAAACAGGAGGAAGTCTCTTGACATGTACGTTCCAATCCAATAAAAATCAAATGGATGAATGAACGTATACACAGAATGTATCACCAGAAGCATCCCAGTGAAAGCCGGAAGAAAATTTCCCACGAGAGAAAACACATTTCCTCTTTAATTGAGCACCAGAGAGAAAAAAATCTCACTTTGACGGTAGATCCGACTTCAGCTTCATAAATAGGAATATCATTCCTGCTGACGATGATAAAACAGGCCGTGGTTGCCATACTCCAGAATTCCTCCGTATCTGCACAGATCCAAAGCGCAATTATATCAATAAAGAGCTTCAAATCCCAGAAAAAGCACCCCGAATCACCCACAGTCCGATATAAACCAGCATAATTGATCAATATGATAGTTTCACCAGGAACGTATAAATTGATTGAACCCCCGAAAGAGATAAACTTCATAGCGAACTGCTTTTCGGCTCATTTATTATTATTTTTTAAAAAAAACAAAGGTTGGAGCTAAAATGATTGCTTAACGAGAATAAAATCTACGAGAACAGTGTGTCCTGCTGATACGTGAAAGAGAGAGATGTGGATCGAACATCCATGGTTGAGGATCCGAATGGCAAAGTCGATGATCAGGTCTCCAACGAAAAGAAATAGGAAGACGAGTTAAAGGGAGAGAGAACTACGAACGAGTAAAACAGCAGCTCGAAGCTTCTTCAGGTCCCGTCGAGCAGAAGAACAAGCGATCAGGTGGGTGTAGAGATCCTCAGTAGAACATCCAAGCTCTATCAGGAACAACCAGATCAACTGCTGCCTGGACCTGGACGAAGAAAACGAGCAGAACACAGACAGACAGACTAGGGGAGACGATGAAGACCCACTATATTGGGCCTTTTGAAGCCCAGGAACGGAACAGGTGAAGCCCATTTAGAAAACCAACGGCCGAGCAAAACCAACCCCAGTCCAATAATTACATGCCCTGATGATCCTCTCCAGCAGACACTGTCCGAGAATGAAAATCAGTAAGGTTCTTACATCTATCTGGGCAAGCAACTGCTAATCCATGTGGGTCATCTCCTCATTAGAGCAATTTTCATATTGATTCGAATGATTATATTCACTAAGAATGGTTTTTCTCCAGGTAGCAAGAGTCGGGAACACCGCTATATTGTTCGGTGCTCTTGAACTAGCCATTCCATCTACCTCATCCCTCATCACAGGAATGATCCAACTCGGGGCCTATTATCATCGGATTCATCTTTCCGAATGGTACGAATGATCAGGCAGCTTCCTGCATAACTTCAATATGTATCACTTGGTGTCCTACCTAGTTCATGCAAGGCCAGTAGTACGAGTAAAGTTATCTGCGTCATGGTTTTGCTCCACTCGAACCCAAACTTGAGCCCTTGTATAGGTATGCAATTTTAGAAAGCACAACAATTGAAATGGGTAGTCCGTATTGAGGAATTCCAACTTCCATGTACGCAAAAGATTGCGTACGTTCCTTGTGTATCTTTACCTCTTTACAAGGACTCCCCGAAATTAACTGAATTAACTACACAAGCCATTTTGGATATAATTAGCAGCTATACAAATTTGAGGGTGTGAAAGGAATAACTATGCTTTTGGGTACTTGCAATTTCTTCTTTTTCCTTCTTATTCAACCCAATTGATATCCAAATGTTTGAGCTGGGAGAGCCACTTCTGTGTGTCCTGAGATACATATGGCTTAGAAGGTAACTTGTCCCCAACCACGGCTTCATTTGTTGCCATGGAATCCGTCCTTCGGTCCTGGGCAATCACTGACTGTCTGTTTGGGTGCCTCAGCTTGAGCGATAAGAGCCTTGACACCTCGTGCAGCCCTCCCCATTTCTCGAGTGCACGGGCAATGTCGTATCTCCCTGTCCAACATTCATGATTAGAAGTTCAGAGGCATCCAGGCATCAACCTCTGTCAATTGTTTCTGAAATTGAGCTGTCATCAAAATTAACAGAAAGCAGACAGTGTCTTGACAGTTTGGGCTGATAGGAGTTGGCTCAATGATCAAATGGGATGAGACTAATACCAGCTTCGACAAAACTTCACATTAATAAAGAAATCTTTGAAGAAAAGACCTGAGCAGGATAAGATTGTCAGAAGTATCTATTAAGTAAATCAACATATGACAAGCATCAATATGTCAAGCATGATGAACTCCCTCATATTTGTTCCTAAGAATGAAAAATAACTATTATCACTTTCATTCGCCAAATGGTAATAGGTTCTTGATCATCCTGTACCTGCCCGTTCAAAAGATTTTCTGCTTGGCATGTAAGAGGGGTCCATACCCCAGTTTCTCTGGAATCGATTGATCTGCTCAAGAGAACATATGGATTCAATATAGGTAAATAAATCAGTACACATACTGTTGAAAAAAGAAGAGATGGAGGCAATTCTAATTATATGGTTTTACCTCTTCCTTCAGATTTTCAAGGTTGTCCCAGTATCCCTTGGGTTTGCGATGCTTGTAAGCAAGGGACAGATTGAACATCGAGGCGATTCTCCGAAAGCCACCCATACGGGTTATGGCTTTCTCAATATCAACCCTGCCATGTAGACGCAGTTGCTTTCTCATGGGCATGAATCCTTCCTGCCCATGTTCTGCAATGAACTTCATGAGCTCAGCCTTGAGAACATCCATATCTGTATGCAGTCCAGGGACCCTCGGCCTTTGATTTGCTGAGCTCTGACTATGAATAATGTTCTTAGAGTTCTGCTGGATTTTGCTTGAACCTGAAGTGTTACCATGAACAATAATAGATGACGAGATTTCCCCACACTCATATGGATCTTCTTCACTCATTTCTGGGTCTGATGCTCCTCTTTTCTCAATAT
This sequence comes from Sonneratia caseolaris, assembly GCA_900006705.1. Taxonomy (NCBI): domain Eukaryota; kingdom Viridiplantae; phylum Streptophyta; class Magnoliopsida; order Myrtales; family Lythraceae; genus Sonneratia; species Sonneratia caseolaris. The sequence continues at coordinate 1,096,226 of CXYZ01002951.1, forward strand.
AATCTCGGATGGCACTGAGGTTTGAAGGGAGATCCTCGTATATAACCTGATGAGTCGAAAGAGTAATAGTCTAGTATTTTTCAGGCAGATAGAAAGTTTGACAAGTTGAATTGGTGAAAGAGCCAGGGGCAAATGTTGAAACCTCTTCCATTATAGCTTCAGATAGAAAAGAATCTTTATGCATTTTAGACTCCACGGTGTACTTCAGTAAAGTGTGGTGATTCCCTAGCTGCTCGAGAATCCACTTCCCTTGGAATGAATCAAAATCTCCCTCGACCTGCTCAAAGCTGATCTCTTGTTCGAGTTGCTCACACAAGTCTAGGACCACACGGGCATGAAGCACCATATAAAGCAGACCTTTACATCCCTCCTGAGAACATGCACAAGAAAGAAGAATGAACTGAGACAAAGAGGCCTTTTGATTGTAAAACTCTAGTAACCACCTCTTCTCTGCATACCTGGACAATGCGGACTCTGTTATTTTCCCTCAATAAGATCTTGCTGATGGCCAAATTTGGAACTATCCTGTAATCAAGCTGGCTCGTGAGAAGACAATCAAGCATTTCCCTCAGTCGACCAAGCATTGCCAGAAGAAGCTCAAGATATGAATTCTTGCCAAGTACTGGAAGAAATTACATACTCGGGGAGACTCTCATAGGCAGTCAAAACGCTCCATACTTCCCGAACTGGTGCTTTCACAGTAATGCTAGCCATCACACAGCGATGAACCCCACCATTTTCCTTTCAACATAAATATAAGTCATCAGAATTAATGGAAATAAAGTTACGTTTCAGCAGGCAGAAACTGAGGATGAATAACTTACTAATAAACCATCGAGCCTACGGAGATGAACCTCATCGACCACACAAGGCTTATCAAGCCTGCAGACTTTCCCAAACATGCCCCAGTTAGTGTTCACTTCAGCTACCGCGCCACTAGGGCTCAAAACACCGTCTTTTATTATGTCTTTAGGCAACACTTTCTTTTCTTTCAACAGTGAATCTCGAATGTCCGTCACAATAGAGGCAACCCCACTGGTTGATTTTCTACTCGGGGAGTTCACCATCATTTTGAGTTTCTGGGTCCCTTCAAAGTTCCTCTCAGCTCGAAATGCCAGGGCTTGGAGATTAACAGGGAGGTCTGATCGGATGATCCTCTCGAGAAAGATAGCTGGAAAATTGAAGCGCGGGATCACACTCACCTCATAAGATAACCACGTGGTTGAAGACCTGGAAGCATATAGCACCATAAAAAAGGCTGAAAGATGAGGCTTGGAATTGTTAATTGCATTTTCCGTTAAGATGAATAAAGAGCAAATCTAAGAGCTCAAACCTTGTCCCCATCTTTAAGGACCATTTTCCATCAAACTTCTTGAAGTCACCATCCACCATGGAGAAGTGCAGATCACGCTCATTAGCCTGAAACAGGAAACTTTGCTCCAGTTTAAGAAACTATAGAGTTAGCAAAACAGTATAATAATTATACTAGGAAATCAAGAGACAGGACACTTTTGTCACATGCCCTCCTATCCTATTTTTCATTAGGACAAGAATGGGAGGATTTAGATTAACAGTATCTCTACCATTCATAACTTATCTAATCATCTACCGATTAATTCTACACATCATAGCAGTTTTCCTTGCGTTTGAACAGTAGCAGCAATTTTCTTTCCTGAAATTTAAGAACCATAGGGTGTACTAGAAGCTTGAAATATGCTGCTTCTACAAGAGGTGCTAATTGATGGATATCATTTTACTAGGTACACAATCCAAAATATCCGCTAGATTGTCCATATCTTAAGCAAACCTACAGGTACATAAAATTCCTTGACAGTACTTTATCTTCTCTCATTAATGACAAGGTAGTGTTCGCGAGAACAATTAATGCAGAACGAGGATACTCACTGACTTGAGAATTTCCTGAAGATCGAGCACGACACGAGCTTCAATGTGCCAATACAGAGCTCGCTGCTGACCTCTCTGCTCGAGCCATATCCTCCCAGGATGAGGGCAGGGAATCCTTCCACTGAATCAAGTGAAAAGTGCATCAATTCAAGCTGAATAAAAACTTCAAGCAATCACCCACACCTTCAAGCAAATACGGAATCTAAAACCAGGTTCAAAAGGGTAGCTCTCATCAGCCAGAGCCATACTATAACTCACCCCGAGACGAGAAGAGCCTGAGCAAAATTTTCACATCATGCTGCAACTTACACACTTAAAGGAATGAACTTTGAAATCTTATCCAACTTGAGGTACGGTTAAAAAGAGAGGCTCCGTTCAGCAAACCTGCAGACGAGATTGGGGATGAAATCTGCGAGGCGTTCATAGTCGGTGAGAGCATTCCAGACAGATTCAATGTCGGCATTCACCAAAATACGGGCCTTGATCTTCCTTTCCCTCCAAGAAATCACTTCCACTTCACAGTGGACCTTCCTCTGATCTCCAACTTCAGCTCGAGACCCGCTTCCCCCGTCAAGCCCGCCTTCCAGCTTCTTGACTCCGTTGCCATCGCTGCTGTTTACGGCATATGTAGGGGAGTTCCAGTTCCACCTGGGCCTGCAAACGGATGCAGAAACAGCGCAATTTGGGTAGGTGAGTGAAGTTGATCTTCTGGGAGCGAGGTTGACCAGGTGAGGGGGAGGCTCAAGGTTGAAGCTCGGAGCTTTGCAGCCAATCATGGCATCAGTGAAGGGAGGGAGAGAAACCAGTGCAGCTGGAGTTCAGTTAAGACAGCTCCTTTTTTTTTATTTACATATAGTTTTTATTTTTAAATAGTTGACGGTCAATAAGGGAATGGAGGGGAGTTTCGATTTTTGTCGCCTCGGTGCTGGGAAACGGGTGGCTGACAATTTGCCTGACCTGAGTCGCGGAGGGAGGGGCATTTCTGTCATTGCAGCACAGAAGATTGTGGCTGAGAAAAAAAGAAAAAGCTTCGTAGTTTTTCTTTAATTCATTTTTCCATCTTAAATCCCAACAATAAAATTTTATCTTAACTAATTTAATTCAAATTTAAATTATATATATATATATATGGACAGTGCCATCAAGAGAGGTGCGATGACTCCACCCAATATGCCGGCCCCCGCCGGGCCCCCTACCGCCCCGGCCGTCGGGCTTGTTTTGCTATAATAACATTGACTGGTTTCATAATCCGAAAATATTTGAACCAGACGGGGGCTCATAATCACTCACGCACGATACCCATTGAATCTGCAATGTTGCACCGGACATTAGAGAACGCATGATTAAAGAACGGCCAAGGAGACGGCACCGGTCAACAAAGGTCCCATTGTCGACCGAACGAAACTGCTCGTCTCCTCCAGGCCGAGAGCTGGGTGAGCCCAACGTTTTCGGTCAGAACAGAGGAAGCAGATCAGATGTCCGAAAGGAAATGCTAACTTTGGAGGATGGATGGATGGATTGATTTGATTTGCTTTGCTTCTTCCCCTTCGGTTATTGTTTCGTTATCTGTACGTATGGTCTTCGTGACATCAATTGAACTGAAGTCCTCGATACGGGATCTTGACCGTCATCTCATCTGTTAACCGGTCAAGGAGAGATCGAATAGCGCAGCGTAAGAGATCACCGAATAAGTACTTCCACCTACATAATGGGAATTCAGCAATCAGGTCCCCAGCAAATACATTCACCAAAATTGACAGAAGGCGACATATAAGATCCTACCCCCAACTTCATCACTTCCACAAATATATGTATCTATCTGGCACTCTGCCCTCTACACTGGGTATACCAAAAAACTAGAGTATGCTTGCTTGATCGCAACAGATCGAATTACAGCATCGAACCCATTTCCTACGAGTTACTTACAGCTTGGCTCTTCTCAGCTTCCACCAGTGCCCTCGAATCATCAAGCTACAGCAAAGGAATAGAAGAATAGGTGAATGGGGAGGAAGAAGTTACACCAGGGAAGACCAATTGTCGTGTGAGATCGACTACACTATCCATCCTATCCCCATCTTCCAAGGACTGGAGCAAAATGCTGCGGGTGAGCAACCACCCATTCAGTAGTCCCGCATCTGAGAGTTTACCCGACAAGGAAGCTTTATTTGCTGAAGAATAAGCTTCTCTTCTTTCCTTTTCTCTGACCAGCCTGCACGATCAAGCAAGCAAGAAGAGAGAACAGCAAAGATAACCAATGTTACTGCCATTCTGAAGGGCTTAACTGTCAGGCAAGATTTTCCTAAGAGCGGGCATACTATGTGCCTGAGCAGCAACACAAGAGATTCAATCCCACATTTTTCTCTCAACATAAGGAGCTCCATCCCCATGCACGGAATAGGAAAAAGAGAGTAGTCCCATTTGTTTCAAAAGGAAGACAACAAAGAGAGTACTTTTTGTGGTGATATATATTCTCTAGGAGGAATAGGATACCTCAGCTAGAGAATATGAAGATCCAAACATCACAGCCGACGAATTCAAAATGAAAAGGAGTTAGAACAAGGCTTTAGAAGAATAGCACACCCCATTACTAGTGAAAACAATATGAACATAGAAGTGAAGCAGAGATGGTCCAAAACATAGCAATCCCCAACCGTTAGCAAGCAGAGGTTATGGTCTAAAACATACCCGTATGGCAAAGAGTCTCAATGTAAGCACAATTGTATCCCTCAAGCTGCAAGTAAAAGAGACGGCAAAATCACACCCCACACTAGTCAAACCAATTTGAATACAAAGTATAAAAGGTAGACAAGAAAGCCATAAACCTTTGCCAGTTTTTTCTAGTAGAAAAAGTGAGCACCATAGAACATTATGCACTCATTTGAAATATGAGGCCAATTTTTAGTGAAAAATGGGGGAGGGAAAAAAGGCACGTGTATTACAGATAGATATGAGCTCTAGAAAACAGCAGGCATCACTCACTAGTTAACGTCTTCAGAGTTGCTTTCTGCTCTTAAGGTATGCTTAGTTCCATCTGATCCTACTATTGAAAAAGCTGTGCCATCCCCATAAGGAATAGTAACCTATAGTATAGAAGCAAAGAAAAGTAATTACATAAAATTTCAGAAAGAAATTTACATCAGAATCTACAATGCTAACTTTGCTGTCCACCCCTATCTCTAACAGCAATTTCTCTTCAATGGACAAGATTGTAGAACTACAGATATGTAAAAAATCTAATTCGCAGGGGCTCTTCTATTATTTAAGCAACTAATGGACAATTACATGCATACATGCCCCAAGAACGAGAGACATAATATTTCCAGAACAGAAGCTATTGAAAACCATACAGAGGTCTTTTGAGAGAACTTTTCAGTGACTATGGATCCGCTGCACTTGATAGTGTAGCCTTCCCGCTTAATGGCCAACGTAGCCAGTTCCCATATATCCAGAAACCCAGTCTTGCCAAACATGAAACCTCTTTGTAAGGAATAGGAAAAGAAAGAGGAATTGAATGAAAAAAGGAAAAGGTAAACACAAAATCATGATACGTAAACTTCTTATCAACTCATACCGACAATGATACTTTGTAAGAAGCATGACCATTATAAAAAGTCTTCTCGATGCAATTCTGCATTTCAGGATCTGTGAACAAGAAACAAGAAACATGTATCAATAACACTGATATCTTATTGCAAGAAAAAAATAAAAGGTTAAATTGCAATATTGGGCCCTATGATGTCTTACACGTGATTCTATTGTTATATAAGGAAACTCAATTGAATTTCTAGCTCAGTGAGTTGCTTAAAGCATAACAAGCTAGTTTCACTTTTAACAGTATAAAATCGTAACAAAACTAAAAGCAATGAAAAGCAAACATAATTAAACTACAGACAAATTTAGTTATCAAGTATAGCCAGAAAAGTACATACCACAGATAATCTTGTTGTGCTCATTGGCAAAGACTGTCACAAGCTCCCCCTAGAGTGCAAGAAACATTTGGTGATAAACCATAATTAAAATACTGGATCAGTTTTAACATAAACAGTACAGCAGGAGCTCACATTGAACAGAGGTATTGAAAGGAAGCTCAGTGATTTCAAATTTAATTGATATATAATGTGTACATTTAGGAGGATAGAAACTTGTTACTATTGCATCAGCATTCGACCCCTCAGATCTAAGAGGACATAGGAAAGCATCTCAGGACTCAGGTGGCAGAATTATGAACAACAGTAAAGTGGAATTTTAAACAAAATTGCAAGCATATCAGTTTTCCAATCTGTAAGTAAACTTTTACATTTCTATTATTGATAGTATTCTTGAAAGTCAAACGACCAAATGTAAACAAAAAAGAATCTCATCACCAGTTGGATCTCAAAGCTTGCATGCTGTTATCCAATGGTTCTAGATGTTCAACATTGAGTAAATTTAACTCTCACACTCAGTCAAGGGGAAGGGGGAAAAACCCTGGGGCAGGGAAAGGAGATATTTTGAAAAAGACACAATCATCTCAAGCAAGAATGGAGACCCAAAGAAATACCTTACGCTTTCTGTTGTCTAAAGGTTGGACTTCAATAGCAAGGTATGTGCCAACATCATCGGCAGTAACAAGATAATTTGGTTGCTTTGCACCTGTCAAAATGCATATTGCCAACATACAAATCAAAGATGGATGATGAAAGGTCTTCCAAGGAGGAAAATATTTAAATGAGTCATGAGAGAAGAAGGAAACATGCATAAGGGTGAATACCTTCAATATAATTGACTGATCCATCTTCCATATGCCGTATCCACTGTGGATTGCTTGAAAGATTTAGATATAAGAGTACAGCAGTCCAAAAAAATTAAAAAATTAAATTATCAGATAAATATTTCTGACTTTTGTTTTGGTAGATCACAGGCTTATACCAGCAGCAGAAGCTCATCCAGCAAAGAGAAAAGGGATTGTATCTGTCCTATCTTATGGGTTGGTAAGTTGCTAAAGTTCGTTAAGAATATTCTTGTGCCATATCCTTAACTTATAACAGTTTGGTCATATAATGTCTGGAAACCAGGCTCCTTACGGTTTTGGTAATAAAACATTTCCCAGCCAATTAAATTTCATTGATCACTGACATAATGAGACATCATGAAAGCATGAAAATTTGTCTCCAAAATTAGTGGGTAAAATTTATGACCAATTTCACCATCAAAAGGGGAACGAAGGTAACACTCAGGATACTGAAGAGGCACCTCAAAATTGCAGCTTGTAGTCCCATTGATGGAGTATCCACAAGCCTGGAGTTCCCTTCCTGGATATGCATCACCTGAGATTTGAAGGCCATCTATTGCAGGTAGTGGGTCATCATCCGGACCTGCATGATACCATCCACTCAATTGGAAATCATGAACAGCCATGTGAAGTTAATAAAAATTCAAAGTTGGATAGCCAATACCCTCAGAAAATGAAGACGAATGTTCTTCATGTACAGCTGATAAATAGGGTAAAAATGAGGAGTTTGCGTCCTCGTGGGGAGCTGCATAAGGTGTGTTTCCCAAATTCCAATTAGCTGGGGATCCTCCCTCATTATGGAGTGCATCTGCATCAGTGTCATCCATCTCATTGTTGCTAACAGGTTCACGGAATTTGACTTGCTTGGTGGTCTCTTGACTCTCACTTGCTACGATTTTGTCGTCTTGAGTTGCACCAAATTGTCCAGGAACATAGTGGGGCACTGGATTTCTATCAATATTTAACATACAAAAATCATCCACATCAATTTACAATGCCCTATCATGCATACATTTAAATATCGATCCTAATGTCAGTAAGCAAATACAGGACCAGGATCCAACAAAATTCTTCCTCTCCAAAAAATAAAAACCAAATAAAACACTTCATAGATTTTTTAGCTCATCAACTTGCAAGACATTTCACAACAATGCTTATCACCCCTGGTAATTTATAAAGCCAAAATAACTGGTCAAAACATCACAATCAAATTTATGCTGCCATTAGCTCTTGCTGGAAGCCATTGGAGTGGGCAACATATGGCAATGATCCGTTAGAATAGCCAGCATTCAAGGATCGCCTCCAGTTGACCTATAACAATCATGAATAACTGGTGGACAAAAGAATATCTTCATTTCAGGAATCCAGCAAGGATAATGGGAATTTCATCAATTTTCTATTCAAATTGAAAGGCAATAGAGGGATTCATCATCCATGTTTGAATGATGAACCAGCAATGAAGTGGTCATAATGTGTATGTTCAGATCAAAGTTGCAGAAGTCTCCATCAACAAAGCTCACCTGCTCGCAAAAGTTGAGTAACCCCCTAATTCACCAGGTTCCATGGTTTTCGGCAAGAGTCCACCAAGACCTGTCTGATGGTTCACCGCAGCAGCTGGACTCTCAGAAGAAGAAATGGGTATCTTTCCAGGAGTAAAAACTGGCTGTGGATCAAGCTGAAGCCCATTTCTTTGGTTCTAGAAGAAAACGAGAAAAAATATATGAGATAGCAAGTAATATCATGAAAAAAATAAAAAAGTAAGATGCTTGATACATACTGGAGACACCAGTGCAGCACCAACTGAATGAGCCGAAGGCTGCATAGCTAAAGTTAAGGAGTTTGCCTCTGAATGCCAGGGGGTTAGCTGAAACTGGGACTCATTTAACTTTGACTGAGGAAAAGAAGGAATATTATTCTGATGATAGAGAGAACAACAGAGATGCTTAATTAAATAGAACACAGTAATGGAGATTAACTTATTTCAAGAGGAGATCAAAATTGACAACAGCAACTTAATTAGCCTTGAAGCCTGGAGAGCATACCTCTGTAATATTGAGTTGCTCTTGCAGATGTTTAAACAAAACCTGCAAGAATGTGTTCCCCTTGTAAGAAGATCATTATAGATATATCAACAAATAGCAGCTATACAATAAATTTGTTAGGCAAGCTAACAACAGTCCAACAAACAGGAAACGTTTGACTGACTAAACCATTCACAGACATAAAAACTCTCAATTTCACTTTTCTGTCAGGCAGTAAGAAACTAGGTTAGGGACTGGGCCCCATGATTACATGCTGCATGATGAAAATTGCTAGAGAAAGGATGCTGTCTACAGGTTTTTCGTTTTAAATCAGGAAGCTCCACCGAGTGAAGCATATTCAAGAAATTCAAGTTTACTTTGGCATAAAACAATTTTAATGGTTCTCTTTCCACTGTAACTTTGACTCCTCTTTTGTGTTACCGTTATAGATTTAGATAAAGTTACATCATGAAAAAACCATCAAGGTTCTACATATTCTGCTTTTAGTTTACCTTGTAATTTCAATTTTCAAGCATGCCAACCACTAAAGCAACAGTTGAACTACAGAGGGTGGAAGCTTTCCATAACTAAAATATATTTGAAGAAAAAAAAATATCTTGGCAGAGTCACTAATCTAATTACCTAATTCTCTACTCTCTGTCTAATAACCAAAAAGATCTTTGGGAGTTCAGCAATTTATCACGGAACTTGCATGATAAAATCAAAACCTTCCACACTTCTTTTACCCTTCCTATGATAGGCAGAGGAAATTCACATGTGATACACTACATAGATTGAAGGTCCATGGAAACAAACAAGATGCAACTGCATGTTTCAAATAGGATATAATTACTCCCGATAATAAACCAACCTTGATATTGCTAACTATTGATTGTGCATCAGGAACTGGTGGCTGTAGAGAATACTCTGCAAGGAGAGGCAGTAAGGATGACACAAATGTCAATCTCTCTTGCTGAGCAGCCTGAAAGAAACAAAAACAAGCATCTCAAAATCAGTATAAGGAGTTCAGCGATTACATTCATTTACAACAACAGACTGGTCAGCAACATTCGCTTGCATAATTTATCTATCAATGAGAAGTTATGCACCATATGGTGTATGGAAAAGATAAATGTAAATATTGGATATCTGAATCATCAAAATATAATTGCATTTGACAGTATAATTCGTCAATAGCAGGATGGCTAGCATGCACCCTGATATAGGTGATCTGTACCTGCAACTGATATGATAGCCGAATATTTTCCTCCATTATATCTTGCCTGTACGAGAGAGCTTTGGATGCAGCATCAACAAGGTCTTGTTGCTGCTGATCAAAGGCCTAACATCCAAAACAACTTTCCCAATGAAATCCTCAGATTAGGCAGGACATAAATAGGAAAGAAAAAGGCGAGACATATTGGATGTAACAAAGTAATAGCTCTAAATATAAACAACTAGAACTGTTAGAGTTTCTACCAGTCGCATATAGGCAACTCGCTTCTCCAGGACATACTTTTCATTCTGTATTTGTGCCTCCTACAAGAGAGAATTTAACTACTTTATTGCTTTCAATCAACAAAAGAAAAGTTATTATTCCAATTAAGACATGCCACATTTACACAATCCTCTTACCTTAACAGAATAGTCAGCAAGATGTCTCCTCAACTGTGCAATCTCTTGCTCATGATCTTGTACCTTGTGTACGAGATCCTACAACACTCACTCAGCTTGTAAATTTCTTATAAAGATAATGGGGAAGAAAAGCCACATAGAAAAGTTTCGAGGGAAAACCTGCTTCTGGAAGCTGCTAGAATTATTTACTTCAGTCATTGACATTAGCCCGTGCCCAGAGCTATGAAGTCGATTATACTCTCCTTCTATTTGGTACCTTAAAAATAAGACACCATCTAAAATTGAGGATCCTTGTCTTGAGATTTTTGTGGATAACATAATTTAATCAAGTTTACATAGTTTTCCTGATTCAGATAACAAACCTGCCAGGAGATATAGATGAAGTTGATGGCGAAGATAGTTGAGTAAAGAAAGAATTATCAGCTGGAACAACTTTCAGTGTCCCATTTACTTTGCTGCTTTCAGGGGGGCTCTCTCCACAGGTTTGCCTGGCATTATCCTCACTTGCCTGATTTAAATCTTTGTGAACAACTAATGTACCTGTCTGATCACCTGAGGTACTGTGGGCCGTGCTCTTGCTCCCAACTTCTGGATTTCCTACAGAGGTACTTAACTGATGAGCTTCATAAGTTCCATGTACATCTTCACTCCATGAATCAACAGGATGAGATCTTCGAGCCAATTCATATGCCTTCTGCTAAAGAAAGGAATTGCAGATTGTCATGCAACAGCAGAGAGAAAGTTAAGTGGTCTAAAAATAAGTGCACAAAAATAAAGAGGTACATAATAGGCATCCCAAAAGTAGACACATCTTGGCAATCACCCACCAGGGTAGGCAAAGTGCAAGAATCAGACGATAGCAAATGATAGCATGTCGTTATTTTTCTAAACCCAACAGAAAAAAAAAAAAACCCTACGCCCATTTTCTACACTGGAATCTAGGAATTACAAATTCATACCCTGGGTTCATTCCAACTCCAAAGGGTTTCATACAAAAGAGGGAAGTTCAAATAATAACAAGGTTCTCGTTTCTCACATTTTTTTGACTAAAAGAATTTAGTACCTAACCCATGAGAATCTTAGAAAGAATACACTTGTGCATTCCTGCATTGAAGATGCGTAACTAATAACAGGAGCACATCATGTGTGATATGCATAGTCAACTGAAAGCACCTACATTTAAAAATATATATATACTTACGTATTGTTCCAACTCCACAATTCTTTCATGAAGCTCATTCCTCAAACGGTTGTTCTCTTCTACCTGACAAAAGCATGGGCAAACACTCCCACCATAAGCACGTTTAGATATACTGGAAGATTACTCCACCATATGCAGCATACCAAGAAGACAACTACTTTATCATCGGACATAACAGAAGAACAGGTCACCAACTGGGAAGAGAACGTGCTGCATTAGCACAATCATGTATTGCTAGGCATGTACACGAGAAAACCGAAGCAGCAGAGAACTTCAGAACATTAGCTCCCAAAATGAGTTTAAGGACAAGCAAAAGCTTTCAAGCTACACTAAATCGTCAAGTTCCCGATAAATTAATCAGTTGACTCAATTAGTATGCAACAGGGCAAGAAGCCACGGGCAGTTAAGGTTCACCATCAATCGAGGATAGAAGGACTACCACTTCTTCTTTTTTCTAATTTCAATTGCCACAGCAATCATCCAACGTTAGTCCCCACTCGCATGCCTCATTGGATTCGAGTCTCCACTCAAGAAGCAGTGCATTTCAAAGTACAAGAACCATGCTATCGGCAAAAGAGAAGTTGATCCTGAGCTCCAATCAGCTCGCCCTCAACTAGAAACTGCGTGGTAGGAATCACAAACAAGGGATACCTGCTGCTTGATAGTGGCTTCAGCAGCTTCAACGGCTTTCATCACCTGGAACAGGTTGTCGTTGGAGGAGGGACCATCGATCCCTAGACCCGAGAACTTGTCGGCCAATTTCCCTTCAAAGCCATTTTCCATCTCTTGTGCCACACCCGCTATCACAAGGAGCGATCACGTCAGGTCCAGCCCTCTCTCTTCTTAGGGATTCACTATCATTGCGAGCTCGCGGAGCAGTGCCAATGAAATTCCACCGGCTAAGAAGTTAAGGGTAACCACCCACCGAGGAGAGGAGAGGTCCTGGGGGAATCGTAATGATAAGAGAGGAGTCTCCTGCGGTTCAATCAATTACATCCCCCTATCTGCTTGCTTCATGTGCATCTACTGTCCCTCATAACACTGGAGACGAGAGAGAGAGAGAGAGAGAGAGAGAGAGAGAGAGAACGCAGACCCATTGAGAAAGAGAGAGAAGTGGAGAGAGCGGAGATGGGGAGAGAGAATTGCTTACTTTCATGTATTATTATTATTATTATTATTACTCGGAATTTCAGTTATATTACCGTGAAAAAATTAAATAATGAGGGAACAATGATGATTATTTATGGGTATATCCTAAATTCACCCAAGTAAATGACATATGGAAGTTTAATTAAAGCTGCTTGTGAAGTAGTTTTTCATAAATTTTAGGGTTAAATATCATAAATCTCATATATATATATAATAATTTTTACATATAAAAGTTATTCAAATAATATCAAGCATAATTTTTTTGAAGATATTTATGATTTTAAATTTATATACATGTTAATTTCTAAATAAACATTACACAATGAACTTATTATGTAACGCACAATAAGCATATTTACTCAAATTTGAGCATTCGCTAAGTGAGTACAGTGTTGATTCATTTTTTTATCCATATTTATTAATATTTTTATCCTCGAATCATATGAATAAAAATATATATATATTTGGAAAATACTATCTGTTAATGGACTAATTTTTGCTTGAATTTAGATTAATCTGGCTCGTCCACACCTGAATGGTAATCATATAGGCAAATGCGGAGTGAAAAGTAGATAACCAACCAAGATTGAAGGCAATCATATTATAACAAATTGAAACATACAAAATAACAAAAAGACCAAATATATCGAGACTGAAATGATCCTATCTCATAATACGATCAGCCAATCATTAATAGGATTATCACAAATGAATTAATGAGTATTTATTATTCAAAAAATTACAATATATATTACAAATCGAAACACAATACGTTGATTAATTCGGTAAGAAAGGACCATCTAGATTTTTTTTCAATGTGCTGGGGATGTCGTTGGGTTTGGATTGGGCCACGTATCCCCTTTTAATAAAAAAAAAGAAAAAAACAAATAGAGATAATAATTAATTAATTATGTAATTGTCTTTTTAATTATATTTGATTGGCCATGATTATTGCCGTCCTAGTGCTTCCCCGCAGTACACTTCGAAACCAAGTTTTCTCCATAGATTTTTTATATTTTATTTTTATTGATATTTCTCCGTATATGCACGTGGTATATTATAAGAAGTAAATAAGTTTTGATATATTCAAATTCAAATGGGTCGATAATTATATATAAAAAAATTAATAATAAAAATTATCAATGATTTTAATTAATATGAGTAGATTCAATCATCTTATCTATTGTATGGTGCAGGAAGAACAGTGGCCTTTTCATCATCAGACTTCCAAGCGAAGTCATAGATGATGAGTGATGATAGTAAATTTAAAGGATTTTATATTTTAAAATGATTTTTTATATAATTAGTTAATCAATCTAAAATTTGTGCTAATTTAATTTATATGTATTTAAATAATTATTTACACATAATTAATCAAATTAATTTATTTATTGTAAACATTATCTCTATATTTCACACTAACACAACCTGATATCTCAGGTGGTGCAAAAATCTAAGCTCAGACATGATTTTTTTTTTTCTGGCCATGCCAAATTTTGACAAGTCTGAGAGATGTTTTACTAATTATATGTGCAAGCCCTCTCAAAAGTTCGTAAACACAGATAACAAAGATCTTCGCTTCGATGATAAATAGGCACGAGCCGGAGATCACTAGAACCGGAGAATCGGCCCGGGATATTTAGGAAAACAGGAACGTCGATTATTCTCTTATCGTCGACTATGAATTGCTGAGAAATGTCGGCACCCACCCGAATGCTGATCTCCCCAAGATTCTATCTAAATCAGCTACTCGCTACTATTAGGAGTAATCGTGTAGAACAGATGTCGAGAAAATTAGGGCCGACCAAATCTTCAGCCTCCTCCTTCCAAGACTGGCAATCGGCCCGATTCGGTTCGAAATTGATCTCTATGCGTTGGAACCCGGCGAGATCAGGCCCGGCACAAAGCACAACACACGATAAATAAATAAATAAATAGAATTTGTTTTAAATAGAAGAAAATAAAATAATAATGAGCCAGTTATATTAAAAATAATTATGTTTAAAATGTTTCAATAAATCATTTTAATTAGAATAAAAATTAGACTCGTTAAACATTTGTACCACTTAAAATCTCGGGTTTACAAAGCCCGGAAGTATTTATATATTTTTATTAAAGATAATAATTTCGATTATAGCATGCTAGGTCGGTGGCCCGAAGTAGGAAAATTTTGTACTCAGTGCTGAGGTAATTCCGCCCCGTATTTTTTGGGCTGGCCAACCCGAATTGATAGGTCCATGAGAAGCTCTTTGCCTTCTTACGGTAGATCAAGTCTCGTGGACTTAAAAATACAGAAATAAAGAAAATAAGGGAGAGCTGGGCATCTTATCCAAGTATTGAATCTATAATCTATTGATCTAAGTCATAAGCCATAGTATAACTTCATAAAGTTACAAAGAAAAACATTGAAATTCAAACTATAAATTTTTTTTAAAATTTTCTTTATGGGGGGAACTAGGCTAGGGATGGCAATTATTCCCTGCCCCGATGACCCAACCTTCCTTGGGCCGGGTCAGACCCGATTTAACATATATTTAAAATGATTATCATTTGATTTGTAATAAGTTGATTCTGATAGATTTTGTGATATTTACTTTATTTCGTTACAGTTATGTGAGTCTTAATTATATTTTTATGAAATTATGATATTATGAATATGTAGGTTTAGATTAAATTTTACACTAATTTTAACGTAATGTTAACAACTTTTTTTATACAATTCGTGTCGTAACAAGTCGGGACGGGTTTGTCTAGGTATCCAAATACCTGACCGCCCCGGTCCGCTCCATTCCCTTCACTAGGCTAGACCCTTCCACTACAAGCCTTTCGATGTAGAGGCGTTCAAGGTGGACCTCCGGCAAAATATGGTCCGACATGATCTTGGCAATATAACACCATGCCTGGGTCGAGGCTTATCATGCTGTGCTGATACAGCCTGGTAATTTTATCAGGCGTGCTGTTGGGCCAGCACAGTAGTCTAATTAGAGAGTTTTTTTTTTAAACCTAGTAAACAGTCAAACACTATTGAATAATGGAAAAAAATCCCCTTCGTGAACTCACTTGGAGTTGCAGACAAGCCACGATCCAGGGAGATTATTGTGCTATTGTGTTGAGCCGTGCTAACCCTATATCCTAAAGGACCGTGCTTGGGCCAGCCCTTATTGTGCCGTGCTAGCACGGCCCTATTGCCAGCTCTAGTTCAAGGTTCGGCTTGAGTATTCGTAGTCGGCATAACCGTAAGCATCACATACTTAGTTGGCACGAGAAATGAGAGTGCTTAAAAGATATTGTGCTGTGTTTATTATGGCACTCTCTCTCTCTCTCTCTCTTTAATACTGAATGGAAATGAGGCGAGCTGAGTCGAACCCAAGACCCTTCGGGTAATTACAGGAGTCGATGATAATAGCATATGGTAATGGCAATGACTGTATGAGCCACACCGGCATACATAAATCATGAATAGATCATATTATAAGTTATCGATAAGAGAATGTATTGTACGTAACTTAAAAAAATGGTAAATATCGACTTTAATTATATGAGTCGAATCATCGGAAATTGAACAGATTGACTGTAAATTACCGTTAAGAAAATGCATTACAGGTAGTTGAAAATAACAATCCATACCTGTCAAATGGCTAGATGATCTCATCATAATCATCATCTCATGTTTGCAGGATGGTAACGGACTAAACTAAATAAACATATTATAACTTACCNATTTGTAATAAGTTGATTCTGATAGATTTTGTGATATTTACTTTATTTCGTTACAGTTATGTGAGTCTTAATTATATTTTTATGAAATTATGATATTATGAATATGTAGGTTTAGATTAAATTTTACACTAATTTTAACGTAATGTTAACAACTTTTTTTATACAATTCGTGTCGTAACAAGTCGGGACGGGTTTGTCTAGGTATCCAAATACCTGACCGCCCCGGTCCGCTCCATTCCCTTCACTAGGCTAGACCCTTCCACTACAAGCCTTTCGATGTAGAGGCGTTCAAGGTGGACCTCCGGCAAAATATGGTCCGACATGATCTTGGCAATATAACACCATGCCTGGGTTGAGGCTTATCATGCTGTGCTGATACAGCCTGGTAATTTTATCAGGCGTGCTGTTGGGCCAGCACAGTAGTCTAATTAGAGAGTTTTTTTTAAACCTAGTAAACAGTCGAACACTATTGAATAATGGAAAAAAATCCCCTTCGTGAACTCACTTGGAGTTGCAGACAAGCCACGATCCAGGGAGATTATTGTGCTATTGTGTCGAGCCGTGCTAACCCTATATCCTAAAGGACCGTGCTTGGGCCAGCCCTTATTGTGCCGTGCTAGCACGGCCCTATTGCCAGCTCTAGTTCAAGGTTCGGCTTGAGTATTCGTAGTCGGCATAACCGTAAGCATCACATACTTAGTTGGCACGAGAAATGAGAGTGCTTAAAAGATATTGTGCTGTGTTTATTATGGCACTCTCTCTCTCTCTCTCTCTTTAATACTGAATGGAAATGAGGCGAGCTGAGTCGAACCCAAGACCCTTCGGGTAATTACAGGAGTCGATGATAATAGCATATGGTAATGGCAATGACTGTATGAGCCACACCGGCATACATAAATCATGAATAGATCATATTATAAGTTATCGATAAGAGAATGTATTGTACGTAACTTAAAAAAATGGTAAATATCGACTTTAATTATATGAGTCGAATCATCGGAAATTGAACAGATTGACTGTAAATTACCGTTAAGAAAATGCATTACAGGTAGTTGAAAATAACAATCCATACCTGTCAAATGGCTAGATGATCTCATCATAATCATCATCTCATGTTTGCAGGATGGTAACGGACTAAACTAAATAAACATATTATAACTTACCGTTATAAGATGTGTTACATATAACCGCAAGAAAAAAAAAAGATAGATTCCCATTTTAATGATTCAAATTNTGTTTATTATGGCACTCTCTCTCTCTCTCTCTCTTTAATACTGAATGGAAATGAGGCGAGCTGAGTCGAACCCAAGACCCTTCGGGTAATTACAGGAGTCGATGATAATAGCATATGGTAATGGCAATGACTGTATGAGCCACACCGGCATACATAAATCATGAATAGATCATATTATAAGTTATCGATAAGAGAATGTATTGTACGTAACTTAAAAAAATGGTAAATATCGACTTTAATTATATGAGTCGAATCATCGGAAATTGAACAGATTGACTGTAAATTACCGTTAAGAAAATGCATTACAGGTAGTTGAAAATAACAATCCATACCTGTCAAATGGCTAGATGATCTCATCATAATCATCATCTCATGTTTGCAGGATGGTAACGGACTAAACTAAATAAACATATTATAACTTACCGTTATAAGATGTGTTACATATAACCGCAAGAAAAAAAAAAGATAGATTCCCATTTTAATGATTCAAATTGGTTTCATTGGATGGTTATATTCATAGTTTTAAAAATCGAACCGGGCTGGTAGATTCGATTGGGAACCGGCCACTTACTTGGTCCAGTTCATATAAAAAACCCAATTACACTTTTAACGAGGTCAAGTCCAGTCGAACCGGTCAGAATCTGATCCGACTAGTGAACCCAATTGAATCGGTGAAAAAACTTGACGACTTAAAATTAAAAAAATAAAACCCTATTATGATATATATATATATATAATTTTACTAAACATATATTTATATTTTATGTTAACTTTTGTTTAATATAATTGTTATATTAATAATCTTTTTATTGTAAATCACATTTAAATTATAATATTATATAAATTTATTAATAATATTAATTATTAAATATACGATTCAACTAATTATCGTGATGGATCATTAAATCACGCTAATGTGACGGCAACACATTAGATATCATACAATTATTTTAAGGCAAAAGATCTGACATGTTATCAGCATTCTGGTATCTTGCTAACGTTATAACGTCAAGGTTAGTGCAATCTAATAGCTCTTTACGACGACAATGATGACTTAAGTAGGTTGCATAATTAAAATTTTATGATTGAAAAAACTGTTTAAAAAATTCAAAGAATGGTATGATTTTAGATCTTGTGATATACTTTTTCCCGGGAGACAATAAGTGCACGAATCAGGCTGGCTGAAGCTTAGTCAGCATATGGTAAGTTAGAGTCGGGCTAACCCAAATATAGATAACCCAAATAACAGTAAACGTCTACATAAGTCGGATAATTCCGATCGATCGGATGGTTAAATCCTATCGGAGTCATCATCCATCACATTCATTTTATGGTAACCGTAGATGGTAACGGAGGCACGTGTACGAGTCTCGGAAAGATAGAAATCGAGTAATAAACGGATCATGAATTACCGTTAGGAAAAAAACCGGAACAACGGGTGAATATCAACTTCAATTCTACGAGTTCGGCGGATCGGACGGGCCAAATCGTGTCACGATCGTCGCCCCCATCACGTTCATGGTATCCGGGATAGCTGTGGCTCTTTTCTCATCCGTTGTTTCATGGATATAAAGATTGGCATGTAAATAAAAATAAGAAAATAAATTAAAAAAAAGTGGGAAAATATAAAAGCGAGGAATTGAATTAAGGTTTTGTCTCCATTTCTGGGATGGGAACAGAGAGGGCAACAACGAAAGGCTGTGTCGGAGGACACCGGGCACAATTAAAAAAGAGGCCAGGATGGAGGAGAGGGTGGGGAGCGAGTGCTTCGCTGTGTGCCATTTTTGGGACAGTCACCAGTGGCGCCAACTTTTGGTTTTGGAGGCCAAACCCTCTCTCTTCCCGCCCAACATTTTTGCCGCCGCTACCAAAAGCTGACTCATCTCCATCTTCATCCTCATTCTCTTCGGCTGTCTACATATGATACATATATACACACAGAGAGAGAGAGAGAGAGAGAGAGACGGAGACAGGGAGACTGCACTCCCGCATTCTACAGCGGGGAAGAGGGAGAGACCCATTCTGAAATTCTTACAGTGATCACCTCTCCGAGTCACCCCACTTCGGTCGGATTCAGTCTGTGCTAGGGCTCCGACTGAGAAATGGGGTCGGCGGTTTTGTTGGACTCCGTAGTCTCCAACGACAGCAGGCCACCTGGCGTTGATGGCAGTCCCTCAACCTCACCATCAGGTAAAGAGGGCAGAACCGCATGCACTCTTATCTCTTTCTCTGCTCTATTTGTATTCTCTTTGATTGCTTAACCTGAATTCCCGGGGCACTTTCAATAGCCATCCGCTTCAAACGGTTAGATCCAGCGCACGGATATCACATGAGCAGAGCTGGGAGCTCTGATTGTCGCTTCTACCGCCGCCTGTTCATGCCTTAAGTTTCTTTTGGTGCTAGAACTGGCTAGGCTTGCACACGATCAATCCGTTGTTTCCTTTATTACGGCCGCTTGGGCTTCTCATTCCAGCACTCTAATAACCTCACTTGTGTGGACCAGCCGTTTGCCGTGGATAATTTCAGTCTGCGGGCTGTTCTATCGTAAAAACCCTGGTAAAGTTGGCATCCAGGGGCATTAGATGTTAAATTCAATTGTTTATAAGTTTCTTGAGCAATGCTCGGAGAAAATTTGGTGGTTCTTCTAGTATCTCCATGATAAAAGTCTTATATAAAGTGTTTCATAAAATCTTTTGGTAAGATGCCCATTTACCTTGTTATTACTGCTGTCCTAAATTCTGTGAAGGCTGTTATGATCCCTCTGCTCTTGACCTGATTAGTTCTACTCTGTTCTCCCTCACTCTGCCCATTCATTTATACCGATATGATTATCCATTTCCTTCTCCCACTCTCTAATTCTTCTAAGTTTTTGTCTTCTTGGACTCGAGTTCTTTGATGTTCCTTGATGTAGTGATTGCCTTAGATCTGACTGTTGCTGTAATTCCTGCATAGGAATGGAGATTGATAAGGATGATGAAGTGAAGGCTGCAAGCTCCAAAACTAAAAAGTCATCAACAACCAACAAGAAAGGGAACAAGCGGAGTATGCCATCACAGACTGAGGAAGATGGCATCCAAAGAAGGCCAAAGCGAGCTGCAGCATGCAAAAATTTCAAGGAGAAGCCTATACACTTCTCTGAGAAGTCTTGTATGGTTGAGGCAAAGAAAGATAAGGTAGCTGAAGATGAGATACTTGCTATCCGTATGACTGCTGGGAAAGATGATGAGCGGCCCAACAGAAGACTTGTTGATTTCATCCTACATGATTTGAAGGGAGTTCCACAGCCCTTTGAGGTGTCGGAAGTTGATGATCTATTTATATCTGGTCTTATATTACCTCTCGAAGAATGTGCTGAGAAGGAGAAAGACAGGGAGAAGGGTGTCAGGTGTGCAGGGTTTGGTCGGATAGAATCCTGGGCTATTTCTGGTTATGAAGAAGGCTCTCCAGTCATTTGGCTTTCAACTGATATTGCTGACTATGACTGCCTTAAACCAGCTGGTAGTTACAAGAAATTCTATGACCATTTCTTTGAAAAGGCCCGTGCTTGTGTGGAGGTTTACAAGAAGCTATCAACCTCTTCCCGGGGGAATCCTGATTGCAGTCTCGATGAGTTGCTGGCTGGAGTTATTCGTGCTATGAGTGGAAGCAAGTGCTTCTCCAGTGGCTCTTCAATCAGGGACTTTATTATTTCCCAAGGCGAATTCATCTATAACCAGCTGCTTGGTTTGGATGATACTTCAAAGAAGAATGAGAGACTGTTTTGTGAAATGCCTGCTCTAGCCGTGCTTAGAGATGAGAGCAGCAAGTGTAGCAATTTCACGCAAGCACAAGCAGCTTCTTCAGGAAAGGGTCTTGTGATTGGTTCAAGATCTGCTAATGGAGAGAAAGCAGATTCTGAAGAGGATGAGGATGTGAAGCTAGCTAGATTGTTGCAAGAAGAAGAGTACTGGCATTCGAGAAAACAGAAGAAAGGACAGGGTTCATCTTCTGGAGGACTAGGGAAGTTCTATATTAAGATCAACGAAGATGAAATAGCGAATGACTATCCCCTACCTGCATACTACAAAAATGATGAGCAAGAAACTGATGAGTTCATCATTTTTGATAATGACCTTGGTATGGTTGATATTGATGAGCTCCCTCGAAGCATGCTTCATAATTGGTCTCTTTATGATTCAGATTCAAGATTGATTTCATTGGAGCTTCTTCCCATGAAACCATGTGATGATATTGATGTCACTATTTTTGGCTCTGGTCTTATGACTGCTGATGATGGAAGTGGATTCTTTCTGGATACTGACGGAGATCAGACTTCCTCTGGTGCATCCTGTGCTCAGCGGGAGGATGGAATTTCAATTTACTTGAGTGCAATAAAGGAATGGATGATAGAGTTTGGATCTTCAATGGTTTTTGTTTCAATTCGAACTGATATGGCTTGGTAATTTCTCAAATTATACCTTTTTGCAGTTTGTTCCTATTTGATGTTGCATAAAATATTCCATACTTGTATCTATTAGCTAGGTTTGTATGCTTATGTGCAGCATTAAGTTGACCAGCCATAGATCTGGAGATAAGCTGGAATCAATCTTTTCCTATAGTACAAAAGGCAAATTTAAAGATAGTTTTTAGTGAGTTTGACTGCAGCACTGTGAAGAAATGAGCACTCTTTTAGAAGGTTGGTTGATTCTTTTTACTGGATGTCAGATCCATTAGGCTAACTACTGATTCATTTTTTGTCTACTTCCTCAGGTACAGACTTGGCAAACCAGCAAAGCAGTATGTGCCGTGGTACGAACCAGTACTGAAGACAGCAAGAGTAGCAATAAGCATAATTACACTGCTGAAAGAGCAAAGCCGAGTATCAAAACTCTCATTTGCAGATATAGTCAAGAAAGTAGCTGAGTTTGATATATCTCATATCGCTTACATTTCCTCTAATGTAGCAGCTGTAGAGAGATACATAGTGGTGCATGGGCAGATTATCCTGCAGCTCTTTGCAGAATATCCTGATAAAAAAATCAAGAATTGTTCTTTTGTGAGTGGTCTTGTGAAGAAAATGGAGGAGAGACACCATACAAAGTGGCTGGTGAAGAAGAAGAAGATTTTGCAGAAGGGTTTACCAAATATGAATCCAAGGGCTGGGATGGGACCGTCTTTGCCAAGGAGGAAGGCCATGCAGGCAACAACAACAAGGCTGATTAACAGAATCTGGGGAGAGTACTACTCCAATTATTCACCAGAGGATTTAAAAGAGGGGGCATGTCCCGAAGGAAAAGAAGAGGATGAGACTGAGGAGCCAGATGACAATGAGGAGGATGATACTGAAGAGATGGTGGTTCCTGTTGAAGTGCAGGAAACTAGTCCACAGTTGAAGCTTCGGAAGACCTTCTGCACACATAAAGAAACAAGATGGCTTGGGGATTCCATCGGCAAAAACTCCTCTGGTGAGGCCCTTTACAGAAGGGCTATCGTTCATGGTGAACAGATTGATGTTGGGGCTCTGGTTTTGTTGGAGGTTGACGAATCAGATGAATTATCTTTGCTCTATTATGTGGAATACATGTTTGAGACATCCAGGGGGAGCAAGATGTTTCATGGAAGAATGATGAAGCGGGGGTGTCAAACTGTTCTTGGAAATGCTGCTAATGAGAGGGAATTTTTTTTAATGGACGAATGTGCAAATATAGCACTTGGAGACATCAAGCGGACACTTGTGCTGGATATACGGTCAAGACCTTGGGGACATCAGTACAGGAAAAGTGATGGTGCTTCTGATGCTATTGATCGAGCTCAAGCTGAGGAGAGGAAAGCGAAGGGACTGCCACTCGAATTTTACTGCAAGAGCTTGTATTTGCCTCAGAGGGGTGCTTTCTTCAGTCTTCCTGTTGAATCAATGGGTCTGGGGTCTGGTATGTGCTACTCTTGCAATAGAATGGATTATGAAAAGGGAAAGGCAGCTTTTAAGATAAGTACTACTCAGACTGGCTTTACTTATGAGGGAGTCGATTACTCTGTCCATGATTACGTTTACATAAGCCCCCAGTGCTTTTCTGAGGAAATTGAAGGGACTGAAACCTTTAAGGGTGGCAGAAATGTTGGCCTGAGGGCTTACGTTGTGTGCCAATTATTGGAGATAATAGCCCCAAAGGAAACCAAGAAAGTTGATCCTCTATCTACCAGTATCAAAGTTAGGAGATTTTACAGGCCAGAGGACATCTCATCAGAGAAGTCCTATTATTCTGACATTCAAGAGGTGAGCAAAATCAGTTATTGTTACTGAAACATTTTTTTTTCAACAAACTATATTGTTACTGAAATTTATATGCATACTATCATATTCTTCAAACCATGATTGGTTCTCTTGTTCTTATATAGCATTACTTATGAATACTTGACCTCTCATGGCTGTAAGTGATACCTTTTCAGGTTTATTACAGTGAAGAAATACAGAAATTGACTGCTGATACCATAAAAGGGAAGTGCGAAGTTAGAAAGAAAAATGACATTCCACCATCTGATTCCCATTCCCCAGTGATGTTTCAGCATATCTTCTATTGTGAACGTTTATATGATCCTATAAAAGGATCGCTCAAGCAGGTGCATTTTTTTCTTTTGCTTGGCTTGCCCTCCCCTTTCCCCATAATTTAGGAAATCCTGTTCTTATCACTTAATTCTTTAGTGAACATATGTTGGAACGAAGCCCCATGGTTGATTTTCAGTAGATACTGAGAGTTTTCTTCAGTAGCTCCTCCATTTGATGCATTGTGCAGCATGAATGTGAAATATATTGCCAACTGACCAATATTATTATTCAACACTCGGACAGTTGCCAGCTCACATTAAGGTTAGGTACTCAGTTGAAACTCTAGATGATGATGCTGCAATAAGAAAGAGAAAGGGGAAAGGTATAGAAGGAGAAGAGAATTCAGAACTTGCAAAACAAACAGAAGCATTTCAGCCGAACAGTTTGTCCACACTGGACATTTTTGCTGGTTGTGGTGGCTTGTCCGAGGGGTTACAGCAATCTGGTAACATTCAATCTTAGATAAAGATTCGCTCATTACATCCAATAGATCTTTATTCCTGTTGCTGGCATTTTGTCCCTTAGACATGAATTTCAAATACTGCAGGAGTTTCAATTACGAAATGGGCAATAGAATATGAGGAACCTGCTGCTGATGCATTTAAACTCAACCATCCACAGGCATCTATGTTTGTCAATAATTGCAATGTGATCCTAAGGTGAATCTGTGTTTACAACTAGCATGTAGCCCATACAGACAGCAGTTAT
Organism: Sonneratia caseolaris; assembly: GCA_900006705.1. NCBI lineage: Eukaryota > Viridiplantae > Streptophyta > Magnoliopsida > Myrtales > Lythraceae > Sonneratia > Sonneratia caseolaris. The sequence continues at coordinate 1,121,153 of CXYZ01002951.1, forward strand.
AATTAAACTTTAAAATTAATTAATAAATGCAGGGCAATAATGCAAAAGTGCGGGGACATAGATGATTGCATTTCAACTCCTGAAGCTGCTGAACTTGCTGCCAAGCTTGATGAGAAAGAGATTGCTGACCTGCCATTGCCAGGACAAGTTGATTTTATTAATGGAGGCCCTCCGTGTCAGGTTATCACAGAACCCATCCCTTTCTATACTGCCATCTGATAGTACCATGGTAGAATATCACTCTAAGATGCTGATTTGCCTGTTTTTCAGGGCTTTTCTGGAATGAACAGGTTCAATCAAAGCACATGGAGTAAGGTCCAGTGTGAAATGATATTGGCATTCTTATCCTTTGCTGAATTCTTTCGACCAAAGTACTTCCTCTTGGAGAATGTTAGGAATTTTGTATCATTCAATAAGGGCCAGACTTTCCGACTGACTCTTGCCTCTCTCCTTGAGATGGGATACCAGGTAAACTTTTTAGAGACCTAGAACAGTTATCTAGAGCCTGCTTATAACATAATGCGATACTAAGGTGTTGATGAGATAAATTAAATTGATGTGCTTAATTCAGGTGAGGTTTGGTATATTGGAGGCTGGGGCATATGGGGTTTCCCAGTCGCGGAAGAGGGCATTCATATGGGCAGCAGCCCCAGGAGAGATCCTTCCTGAGTGGCCCGAGCCAATGCATGTCTTTGCTGCCCCTGAACTGAAAATTGCATTGTCTCAGAATTCGCATTATGCAGCTGTTAGGAGCACATCTGGTGGAGCTCCTTTCCGTGCAATTACTGTGAGGGACACCATTGGAGATTTGCCAGAAGTTGGAAATGGAGCATCCAGGACAACTCTTGAGGTGACTAAAACGAAGAATATCTGTCATAGTTTTCTGCTCTATTTGATTGATTTTTGTGGACCAATGATCTGATTTTTGGCTTTTGTTTTTGGGGGGTTACTGTAAAACAGTACAAAATCGACCCAGTCTCATGGTTCCAGCGGAAAGTAAGAGGGAACATGGCAGCTTTGACTGATCATATATCAAAGGAGATGAATGAGCTGAACTTGATCCGGTGCCAGAGGATTCCAAAGCGACCAGGTGCTGATTGGCGTGACCTTCCGGATGAAAAGGTAAGCTTTTCCTGCTTGAATTCATTATTATTATCATCTATAAGTAACTGCCTGTCACTCAACTTTTTCAAAAGAAAAACAAAAAAAAAAGAGGAGGAGAAAGTCACTCTGATATGATAATGATGCTGTAGGTCAAATTATCATCTGGACAAGTTGTTGATCTGATACCGTGGTGCCTACCCAACACTGCAAAGCGGCACAATCAGTGGAAGGGGCTTTTCGGTAGGTTGGACTGGGAAGGGAATTTCCCGACTTCAATCACGGACCCTCAACCAATGGGGAAGGTTGGAATGTGCTTCCACCCCGAGCAGGACAGAATACTCACGGTTCGTGAATGTGCCCGATCTCAGGTGAGGCATTCATTTCTTTCTTTTCTCTTTTTTTGGGAGCTATTTTCTTTAGGAAACTGCGAGCTGAATCGGAATAGATAGATGTGTGCCTGTAAGTGTATGAATATCTGTTGGGATTTGCTGACGCAGGGATTCCCTGATGGGTATCAATTTGCGGGGAACATTCAACACAAGCACCGGCAGATCGGGAATGCCGTTCCCCCACCTCTCGCGTTTGCTCTGGGTCGGAAACTCAAGGAGGCCATAGAATCCAAAGGAGTTCGTCCCCTCAACAAAGCTAAAAGTGGGGTCGCGTGCGTCTCAAAGCGCACTTGCATGTTACTGTCCTGAGGAGAGAGGATGTACATAAAACCCTGTCTGTCAATCTTTTCTAAATCATTGTTTCATAGCTGTCTGCAAAGAGGGTGGGGGAGTCAGAGCTGTCCAATTGAATTTTTCTTATCATTTGTTACCCGAAAGAACAGGAATTGCCCCATCCATCCATTCACTCTGCAGAAGCAAAAACAAGCAAACCACAGAGTGGGGAAATAGGGAGGGATAAGAGGTGAAGTTCTTCAATTCGATTATTAGAGAAAATGAAATGTTCAACCGCAAAAAAAAAAAAAGTAATTAGAGAGAAGTATTAGGGGTATAATAGTCTTTAAAGTGCAAAACAAAATTTAAGATAAAATAATGGAGCCGATGGATGAAGGGTGAAGAAGAAGAAAGGTCCATCCCGGGACCGGTCCGAGATGGAAACTTCGTCCCCTGATTGGTCGTTACATCCAACCCTATTTCATCGCTGCTCATCTCACGTGATCGTTCGTTCAGATTCAATCGTCTCAGATTCGCTCATCCATTCACCTCCCCAGCACCGCGTCATCCATCGACTCTGACCGAATCTCTGAACCTCGATCGCCGCCTCCTTCCTTCCAATTTTCAGGTAAATGTTCGTCCGTTAACCTACCTCTCAAACGATCTACTCTTTCTCTGTGGATCTTAGCTGCTGCTTCTCGTTTTGCGGCTCTCGTGTTTCATTTGAGAAAGGAAATGCAACTACCCACAGAAAAAAAAAAAAACAAAAAGAGAGAGAGGAGTAGATTTAGATGGCGTTCTCAGTTGGATACGGGCTACGACGAGGCAATCTCTTCACACAATGCAATTCGAGCGGATCTGGGATCACTTTGGGTTTTTGTTTTTCTTTTGGCGAGTTTGATGTGACCTGATCGGTTCTGAATTCCCTTTCCCAATTTTCATGGATCCAATCTATGGGATACGGATGTGATTTTCTTTTGAATCTGCTATAAAATTCGTCCTGGGGAAGCTGGAGAGGGGGGAAAAAGTTAGCTTTCCTCAAAAGTTCCCCCATGAAACAGCATATCCAAGTGATAATAATCTCCTTGTTTTTTTAGCAGGTAGCTCGACATCTCACCTTCGCTACAACCAACTCGACGAAAGATGGCACCAAGCATGGTGGAGATGGTGAATGATTCTTTAGGTTGGATTACTTTAGCTTTGGATGCTTTTTCTGCACGGGCAGTCATTTTTGGAGTCCATATTGGCGGTAATTTTTTCCCTCCTCTGTCTGAATGTCCAGTAACTGCATTTCTCTCCCCTGCCAAACTTGACCCCATTTTTTTACATTACTATGTATTGAATCTTCTTTCTTTCCTTGATGAAAAAGGGCATTTCTTTGTGGAGGCACTGCTTCTGGTGGCGATCCTATTCCTGCTCTCCCAGAAAAGTTACAAACCTCCCAAGCGACCCTTGACAGAAAAGGTTCACCTCGCTATAGTGAATTAATGTCCTTGTTCCATGATTTACTTTATGGTTTAGAGCCATTCTGCTTCTAATATTCTTAAGGTTGCTTGTGGAAATTCTCCCAAGATATACTCTTGATATATGACTTACTTCTTTGGTAGATGATTAGAGGAACTATAGGAGAGGTTGTCATTATGGAACAACTTATGATTATACCTACTCGCCAGATTAGGAGGACTTATAGCTAGGTGTCTATTGCTGTAATGTGTGGCCGCTTTTCCTGTAGAAAGCTTGCTATCAGATTCTTGGTTTAGAACGTACAAACAGGGTTGAGCTTTAGTGGCAGAGGCTCAAATTGGGTTGACATGCTTCTTGTTCAACAGCTGCAATACTTGGTTATTAGAGGAAAAATTGTGGCATCATGTTAATAGCTCTATTTCCTTTCAGGTTTAATCTTGTGGTCCTTATCTCTTGTTTTTGGCGGTTCAATTTAGTGACTCTCCGACCATCTTTCAATTTTCAAACACTTAGATTTTAAAATCATATTTTGGTATAGCTCAAGTTTTTAATCTAGTGAGGTGATGAAGTAACCTCTCTATTCATGACTATAGATTCGGGTTTCCCATGTTATGTTTTCCTCACCCCATGAGCTATGATTATTTTGCTTTTTACTATGTATTGTTTCACCCATAACTTTGTGGTTTCTATAGGAAATCGATGATCTCTGTGATGAATGGGTTCCTGAACCCCTTATCCCTCCTTTTGCCAAAGATATGCAGTATGAACCACCAGTACTGGAAAGGTGAAAGATTTTGTTTCACTTATATAATTTAACCATCTACAACTTTAATTTTCTTTTGTCCTTCATATATAGATGAAACTTTGTTGATATTTATTAGTCTTACAAAATTTGTGCTCATGTGTTGTTGCATTTTACACAGTGCTGCTGGTCCTCATGCAATGGTCAATGGTAAAGAAGTCGTCAATTTTGCATCTGCAAATTACCTGGGGCTGATAGGGCATGAAAAATTGCTCGTAAGTAAAGATCGTTTTCCAAAATAATTATTTTAGCTTTTCTGGGAGGCCTGTGCTGTTATGCAGTGCTCATACCTGTCTGTTTATTCCAGGATTCTTGTACATCTACTTTGGAGAAATATGGTGTTGGTTCTTGTGGTCCTCGTGGATTTTATGGAACAATAGGTAAACTCAGACTGGGATCTAAATTGTTCACTTGGAGAAATTCTCCTATTATCCTTTTGTGAGATTTGTGACGTTGATTTAGTCTTCTCTCTGTAGATGTTCACCTTGATTGTGAGGCCAGAATAGCAAAGTTTTTGGGAACTCCGGATTCTATTCTATACTCTTATGGACTCTCAACCATGTTCAGTGCAATTCCAGCATTTTGTAAAAAGGGAGATGTCATTGTGGCGTGAGCACAACTATCTGCAGTTTCCTTTTGTCCAGCTCTATCCTTTAAGTTTAAAGGCATTCTAAACTTCCAATGAACCACTTGAAAATCAGGATATCAGAAATTATTTTCCAATATTTTGCAGGGATGAGGGTGTGCACTGGGGAATTCAGAATGGCTTACAGCTCTCTAGAAGCAAAGTAGTGTTTTTCAAGCACAATGACATGGATTCTCTAAGAAGCAAACTGGAGGAAATTACAGCTGGAAATAAACGGGCTAAGAAATTGCGTCGTTATATTGTCGTTGAAGCTATATATCAGGTATCTCCCTTCAGTTTTGCGCATCAACATTTATGCGAAATGCTGTGCTTTTGTGAGAGATTTGTTGGCTCATCTAGTGAGATTCAGTCCAGACCTGTCCTCTTTGGTAATAGTTGGTTTTTCCATTGTCTATTTGCTTCCTTGTCAATCCCTGCAATATTCTATATGATTCGTCCCACTTGCAAGAAGGGCATTCTGAGTAGTAATTAGATGGTTGAATATCAACATAAACATCCAATAAGAGTCTTACATTTCTTTCTATTAAAATGGAACCTTCAATTGATCTTTTATTTACAAATTTTATGGGAAAGTGTGTTTTAATTGCTTATGTTGAGAGATGATCTACTCAGCTACGATGAATTATTGCAAATTTGCAGAATTCTGGGCAAATAGCTCCCTTAGATAAGATCATAAGATTGAAGGAGGAATACCGTTTCCGTGTCTTGCTGGATGAGAGTAATTCAGTTGGTGTCCTTGGACATTCAGGAAGAGGGCTCACAGAGCGGTTTGGAGTTCCAGTCTGTCCACTGAGGCCTTTGATTGTCTTCTTTTCATTTTTCTACATGCGAACCTTTCATGACACGTAATGACTGTAAACGGTGATGGTTTTCAGGTGGAGAAGATCGATATTATTACTGCAGCGATGGGACATGCATTGGCCACAGAGGGAGGGTTCTGCACTGGAGGGTCTCGAGTCAATGATCACCAAGTATGTGATATAATGCTTCCCTTTGTTGTAGACTCACTAGGGCAAGTTGAAAACATTAATTAAATTAGAATGCCATATCCCAGAAGAGAGAGAGAGAGAGAGCGAGAGAGAGAGAGAATGCAAAGACGGATTTTTTTGTGAAGAAAGAAATAGCAGCGCTAGCTGAGGCGTTATTATGATCTTCCCTTTTCCTTTTCCATTTTCTTTTCTCTCGTTTTCCTTTTCAATGCATTGTTGCAGTTGCTGATGCCTTAGTCTGTGCATTCATTTACAGCGACTGAGTAGCTCTGGGTATGTCTTCTCTGCATCATTGCCTCCATACCTTGCAAGTGCCGCAATTACTGCCATTGATGTCCTGGAAGAAAGTCCCGGCCTGATAAAGGAGTTGAGGGAAAAAATTGAGCTTTTATGGAAAGGTTGGTTGTTGATCTAGAAGTTCTTATAATAGAACTCCCAGAACTAGAGCAAAAGCTTTTGAAAGGTTCAGTTCCTGTGCTTACCATTAGAAAAAGGGAAGTTAAATGGTCATATGCCAATTTCTAATTTTATGGGTTATTTTTCCCTTTGTTTTGATTCGGTCACGGCGCTCAAGGACTCTCTGACATACCCGGACTTTCGATAGCGAGCCACCCGGAATCTCCAATTGTTTTCCTCAGGCTGAAGAGGTCGACAGGCTCCGCCAAAAAGGATCTTCAGCTTCTCGAGGACATTGCTGCCCATGTAAGTGGAAGCCATCTTTGTCTGCAGCAGGTTTTCATAGTACGAATCTTGACAGCAGCGATCTTCCAATGTCTCAGATGTTGAAGCAAGATTCGGTCTTTGTGGTGGCCTCGAGGAGATCGACACTCGACAAGTGCCGTCTCCCCGTGGGCATCAGGTTGTTCGTCTCAGCTGCGCATTCAGAATCCGATCTCATGAGGGCTTCCGAGTCGCTAAGAAGGGTTGCGGCACAGATTCTCGAGGATCGTTAGCTAGCTGCGGGGTTGTCTGTTAGTGAAATGTGTTGTCTCCTATTTGCTCGGCAGATATTTTCCAAAACTTTATGGAAGTTGTATCCTCTAGCCAGTACAAGTAACATTTTTGGTTAAAAAAAACAATGATAATGAGAAATGAGACAAAAAAAAAGGTAAAGATATGGCAAAAGTGACAGTTGTACGTAATATAGAAATATATATATATATTTTTTCAATTTACGCGATAATTACGAAGTCCCCATCCATGATGATCATCAGCTACTCTCTCTCTCTCTCTCCATTTATTCTACACTGGTTAAACTAACTTACTGACTCAAAGATTCACGGGGCCTTCCGGGCGATGAAATCAATGACCTCCGATATGAACTGAGCGTACTCCGGCAGCTCCGGGAACAGGTAGAAGGCGTGGATGGTGTTGGGGTAGTCCACCAGATCAGCCTCCTTCCCTGACCTCTTCAGCCACTCGTAGTACTTCTTCTGCCAGTCCCTCAGAGGGTCGAACCCGGCCACAAACAGCAGCACCGCCGGGAAACCCTCCAGTCCAGCAATCTCCACCGCATTTGGTCCGCTCACGTTCACCGCCCAGTGGTCCCGGTCCTCCCCTTCCGGCAGGAACACCTTCCAGCACCAGTCGGTCCCTTCTACGGTCACGATCGGCGCTATGGGCATCCGAACCTCGGCCTCGGTCCTCTCCTGACCCCCGAAGAACGGCTGTATGGAGAGCATCCCTCTGATCCTCACGGCCTTGAAGCTCGATTTGCACGCTCTGACCGCCACGTGGTGGGCGATGTTGGCCCCAGCGCTATCCCCGGCCAGGAAGCAGCGCCCGAGGTCGCCGGCCTGGGGAAGCTCCGAGGGGTGACCATCCACGTACGTGAGGACGTCGAACCCATCGTCGTACTGGGAGGGGAAGCGGTGCTCCGGGGTAAGGCGATAGTTGACGGAGACGATGACGGCGGGGAGCTTACGGGCGAGACGGCGGCAGGCAGCGTCGTAGGCCCGGGAGGCGGGGCTGAGGAAGACGAAGCCCCCGCCGTGGAAGAGGAAGATGACGGGGAGGGACCGCCCCGAGATGGCGGGCGAGGGAGAGAAGAGGCGGAACCAGAGGTTGCGGGCGGGGTCGACGGTGACGTCGGAGGATGAGACGCCGCGGGTGGGGGAGGGGACGGCTGGGGACGTTAAGTCGAGGAAGCGGAAGAGGCGGCGATTGACGGTGCCGTCGGAGCGGCGGACGGCACCGGTGACTAGGGAGAGGACGGAGATGGAAATGCGGGTCTTCCATGGGAGGGAGAGCTTGGGCTTTGGAATCGTGGGAGTGGGGAAACAGTCGGCTGCCTCATCCGGCGTACTCTTAGCATATGCTGCCGCCATTACAGATCGAAAGAAGGGATCAACGAGAGAGAGAGAGAGAGAGAGAGAGAGAGAGTGAGAATTGATTAATATGGGGAAGAAAATCACAAGGGAAGAAGGGAAGAAAGCCAGATTTGAATTAAATGCAACCGGTGCGGTTGACACACCTAAATTCCTAATCCCCAATGCCGTGGATGCAAGCTGTGTGGTTTTCCACCGCCCGATTGCCATATCTTTTCCAGAAGTTCAATGCCATAATTTTTGTCTAGAATTGATATGAAAGAGTATCTCTTTTTTAGTTACAATTTTTTTTCCTTTCAAATCATGATCAAGATTGACATATTCAAGCCCTTTTCGATTGCATGAACTGGGATTTTCATACTTTGATCTCATGCATGCTACTACCAGCTCTCCTACGGATCATGTCGAGTGGATAAGGGCTTGGGTCAGTTCGCCTTGGTATTAAGTTTCTGTCAAAGGGGTTCACTTGCAGTTGTTCTTTCAAAGACCAAAAAAAAGGCGTTCAACAAGGAGATCCACTCGTGTAAAGCTTCGCGGGTGATATCCTCATCTTTACGGGTTGTTCTACAGGCTCCCACGGGACTGTTGTTGAGGGCTTTTTTATTTTTTTCTTTTGGAGGAATTTTACAGTCTTTCGAGTCTCAAGCTAAGCTCCAAAAAAAAAAAAATCAAAATTCTTTATTGCATGTGTAACCGATGACCATTCCACCCAATTATCCTTACTCCCATATTTGTGATGTCATTCTTATTGGGATATACGGTCCCACATTAATTAAATAAAAAAAAAGTTTAAGACTTATAAGAAAATTGAGTATTGTCCGTCACTTATCACATTAAACTTTTAAATGAGAATGAACTCTATCTTTTATATGTTCATGACATATTTAATATGGTATCAAAGTGAGTTACTATATTGGTTCACACATCGTCAATGATCGAGACTAAAAGAAGGTTCGATATCGGTTGTTGATAAACCTAAAACTGAAAAAAAAAAAAGACTAGTGGTACTTGTTTAGAGACTAACTAGTCGACTAGTTATTAGATTAATCAATCCCCTTATCCAAGATTGAAAACAAAAACCCAAATCATACATAATTATTAAAAACAAACATTTAATTATAAAAAAAATTAAACATCACCACCTGCCTCTTCAAAGTTTAAGTAAAAACAATATATTCAACAACAACCCTGACAGTAGTACCCATGATCAAATCTCGATTGGGGGCCCTGGATTGTCAACTACCTATGGCTAAAACCATCTCTAGACTCTGAAACTAGATGTCTCTCTCACTCTCAAGCTATTGATGCAATAAAATAATTATTTTTTAAAAATAAATTTAAATAATTCAATAATTCAAAATAAATTATTATCCGATATAATTCATATATTAGTATGACAATTATAAATTAATTTGAAAACAACACGTCCGTCCTTCTTCTTCCTCCTCTTCTTCTTTTGGAGTTGTAATTTCATTCGTCCACTGAAGGATTAAACAAGAAAGCAACCTAAGATGTCATCATTATTGCAAACAAACTATGCTCGAAGTGACGTGACATCACATTTCATTCAGTAAAGTTTGGGGATCGAGTTCTTTCGATAAACAAAACTTACTAATTTTATTTATTTATTTTAAGGGAACCGAAATACCAGTGATGCCCACCCAGAAGAAGACATCCCCATCCTCCATCTCAATCAACATTAAATGAATGGGAGATGGTAGGGGGCCCTCTCTCACGTGGAGGCGATTGGGTAATGCTGGCTTCAATTGGAATTTTAAAGGGCGGTGGCTATATTGACTTTTATCATTGGTCACATCACTTGACTGTAAGATGTGCAACTCCTTACTTAGCTATGAATCCAGAAAAAGTTTACTTACCTATAAACGAAGATGGAAGTCAATGGAGGTCAAGGAAAAGATAGATCCGAGTGATGCTGCTTTGATGCAGCCTGGTGTCGAGATGGACAATTTCGGATATGAACCGGCTCACTGGTTCGACCGGGGCAAAATCTCGGAAGGAATACATGTTATCTTGCATCATCCCTCGGACGAAACATGGAATCTTTGAACCGCCCGGTTCGAATCGGTTTTCAAAGGAGTACTCTCAGCCGTTGACCCCATTCACTCACAGGTTCTCTTGGAGAGCTTTTCAATCTCGGGCTTGCTAGTTGGAGGTCTGCCCGGGCCCAAATATTCTTAACTGGGCTTGATGACGTGGCTGTTTTCTATTGGTTGCACGTAAAACGTTCCTGTGGAGATCCAAACACTCTCCGTCGGCTCGCTCTCTCTCTCTGGGTCTCCTCTTTCGGCCTTTCTNGGTGGAGATCCAAACACTCTCCGACGGCTCGCCCTCTCTCTCTGGGTCTCCTCTTTCGGCCTTTCTGACCTGTCCCATGGTAGCTGCATCACCATTCCTTTTCCTGTCTTCGTATCTGGGTTTGGGTTTGAGCTCCATCTCTCTCTCTTCTGCTAGTTAGTGTCTTCTTCAGTCGAGGAGTGTGGAACGATGATAGGGATTGTAAACGGTGAGGAGTCGTACAGGCTCCTGAAGCTGCTGAAGCAGGACAATCGCCCTCTCGAAGACCTCTGCTCCGAATTCATCTCCACTTTCCCTCACTCCCTCCATTTACCTCTCTGCAACTCTCTCTGTCTTATTCTCGAGGTACCACTCCCCTTTTTCACTCTGGAGCTGCTCTTGGATCGACCTCGCTAGCTGTCCATTTAGTCGATCTTCGTGGATGATGTAGGGTTTTAGGTTTTCGCTTTTCCGTTTTTAGCCCAATTCAATTCGTGAAGTACTCTTGCGCTTCATGGGTTGTAGAGGACATTCATGCAGAGAGTCGGGAGAATGGTCTGGCTTTTCTCTACCGAGCGATGCATCCAAGTCTGAATCTGGGGCGCGTCTTGGAGGGAAAGGGATATCGTGAATACTTGTGATGGGACTGAGTGATGCTTGTTGGAAATCTAGATATGCGAGCTTGCAGAAACTTTGTCTATCATTTTCCCCCTTTACTTCTGTTTTTGTCTAGATGGTCTGCTTGAGTTTCTGATTCGCTATGAATGGAGGAGGATGGTGGAACCTTTATCTCTTTCCGCTTTTTATGATCTTTTGAGCTCCCCATGGTGAAACAAGATGATGATATTAGTTTTCTCCAAGAGGGGGATGCCTTCATGGCCCAAAGTCATGTATATTACTGACCACTACTTCAGCTTCTGAAAGCTATTTTTGTCCGCCTCTATTTTCCTGTTGATTGGCGATATCAGTGGCATATTTCTCATGGTTCTTTTACATTTGTGGAAGTCTGTCTGATCTGTCAAATATTATCAACAGTGTCCCCAAATGCTGGAGTAAAGTCACGGGTAAACTAGGTTGTAGTGAGAGAAGGACCGGATCTTGAGGAACTGATGGTCGTTGGAATTTTGCATTCCTGTGAGAGGCTTTTGAGAGAAGGCAGTTCTTGCATTTGGGCTTCTTCTTGAGTCCTTCGATTCACATGCAGTTCTCAGTTTGAACTACTTGATATGTTGATGGGAAATTTCTTGTGCAGCTAGCATAATATCTTTGTCTTTAGATGATAGGTCCCTTGCTGTATTCAGCTGTGCAGCATAGTCTAGATCCCCACATGCCTTTCTGGGCTTCACCTTGTACTTTGTTGCAAGTCATGCTAATTAAATATGTTCATGCTAGCAGGAAAAGTTTATACTTAATGAGTCAGAGCGTCTGGTGGCATTCACTGTTCTGCATCGGAGTTATGCCTCTCAATGTTCTGTAAATCCATTCATCCGGTTTATTATTAATGTAAGAACTATATTGAATTCCTTCATTCCATACGTATAATATCTTTCCTGATTATAAGAGAAGATAGCAGGATGTTTCTGGAATCTGAGTTTACTTAGGGTCATTGCTTGCTAGAGATGTTGTATATTCATTCTAAACCTGTTTTTCTGAGGTTGCTGCAAAATGCTTCATTAATCTAGACAACATGTTTGAGAGTTTTATTAGATTGTGTGCTGATTTCTTGATGACCATATAATTTGTGCATTTTGACATTACAGGCTGCATGCGATGAGGGGGCTGCAAAATCTGAGAGGGCTTTTATTCTCCAGTTATTGAGATCCTCTGACACAATTAGTAGTAAAGAGGTTCTTTTTTTTCTTTTGACATCTAATTGTTGAATATAAAGGACACTGTTAGTCCTGATATTGCTACTTGCCTTTTTCTCTGCCTTCCACCTTTTTGGTGCATGGCCTTTACCCCTTTAAAGTTTTCTTTATTCCCGAGCTATGATTTTTGCTGGGCACCCATATAACCATCTCACATAAACTTTGACTTACAAACTTAAAATAGTTTCTTTCTCAGGTTAAATTGCTGGTTATAGGATACGAAGACTCTTTCGGGGTGATGTCTTTTAAGTAAACCGTGCTTGTAANGTACATTCAGTGTTTTTCTTTGAATAGTTTCTGTTTGATTTTCAATATATTAGGTTCTAAATGGATTGGCATGCTTGCTCTTTCTTTTTCTGATTAAATGAAGCAACAAGAGTTCTTTGATTGTTGAAACTTGTTCCAATGAACCCATTATACAGTTACTATACTTCAAAAGCTAATTGATCATGAATTGTTAGAATCGCCTCTACATTATAACACTTACAACCTACCCAGTGTTTTTGGTCTGTATGTGTATTGCTCGAAGATGTTTTGAGTGGTTGTGATCTGACACAATAAATTCCATGGCTTTAAACACTTTTATGTTTGTATGGGATGGACTTGTAAATGCTCTATGGAGTAGCTGTTCCTTTTCAGTTTGGGATGAGATGATTACCATGCTTGAAAAAGTTGTGTAATGAAGGACATTATAACTCCAGTGATTGCTCAGAAGTCAGTTACCTTGATCTTATTCCAATTGGCTTGTTTTTAATGCAGTTTCTTAAACAGTCTGCTGCAGATTTTATAAAAGGTTTTGACTCTTCGGCACAAGTAAGTTATCCATATGCAAAGGGTCTTGGTTCACATTCTGGTGATTATATTCAGCTCAATCTTGTTGAATTGTAACCAATATTGTATTGAGGGGCTTATGTGGCATCATCTGCTCTGTTGAGAACATATGATTCCTGTAGACAACTAACCCCTTCCCTCTTGCCTGTCAGACGTTTCCACAAATTGATGAGTTGCAGCAGCAGTACTGTCATAATGCTCACGCTGAGCATTATAACTGCTTATTTAAGGATATGCCAGTGAAGAATGTGGTCATAGACCCTGATGTACCTTCTAATTGCAACAAAAATTCACCAGAGTATGTTGCCTTGTGTGGTATTGAAATGATAAAATTGTAGTTTTATACTTAAACTGAGTCCAATTATGGTTTTTCTTTTAATTATCAAATATGGCAATTTAGGTTTGACTTGCAACCTGGAGTCCAGTCCAAGATTGGATCTGGAGACAAAGATGAAACTGTTGCTGGCTTGCTATCAAATTTAACTCTAGAAGGATTAGGTCCACAATGGATCAGACCTCGGCCTCCAAGGCTGCCTATACAGGATGGGGAGGTAAGCCACATCTTGATGCTCCTTCTCGTTAATATCAAGCTAGTTTCTTTTCTCATGGCTGGTGGTGTATGTTTTCCAGTTAGTGTGGTTAGTTCCCGACAACAATCATGAGCTTCTTTGGGATTCCAGTATGTGTGCGGATACTAGCAGGGGAGCTGCCATAAGGGACCTAATTGCTAAGGCTACAAAGAGCGCCCTTGTGCCTACACAGCAAGAGGTGCTTTAACATCTGCTAGGATGGTGTAGATGTTCCAGTTTTTAACAGTGTAAATAATATTATGTATATGGTGGCACATGCATTGTTTTCTCTTCCTTGGCTCTGCAGTTTCTTGTCATATGAAGAAAGTCTGTGAACATCTGGCAATACATTATTCCATATCTAAGTCCCTCCATAAAGTAATTGGGTACCTTCTGCTGTTTATTGGTATATATTTCCTAATTTTCCAAAGGTCAAGCTGCACTATAATTTGGATATTTATGGGGAAATGTTGCATAATTCTCATGGGATTCTGGTGAATGTTGTGAACTTTACTTAGAAATATCTATTACATCATTTATGAACTAAGACATTGTATCATTGAGCAGAAAGTAGTGATGGAGCTGGCAAATGATCCCAAGCTTGTATACCACTGTGGAGTGACACCATCAAGACTACCGGTTGGCGATTCTACACTCATTGTGTGTCTTCAAATTAATATGTTCACTGGTCTGATGCAGAATTGCCTGTTTTGTTGCATCAGGAGTTGGTTGAAAATAATCCACTTATTGCAGTTGAAGTTCTCACTCGTTTGATCAATTCCCCTGAAATCACAGAGTATTGTTCTGTTTCTCTTCTTTTATTCTCAATCTGCTCTGTCTAGTGCATAGCCTTTGCTGGTTATTGTCTGTGTGCGTATGATTTCATTGATTATTCTCTGGCTATATCTGTTTTGTTGCTTGCAGCTACTTCACGGTACTTGTTACAATGGAAATGAGTCTTCACTCCATGGAAGTTGTCAACAGGCTCACGCAAGCTGTAAAACTACCATCAGATTTTTTACGGCTATACATTAGTAACTGTATAACATCCTGTGAGAGCATTAAGGTAATACATAGGTTTCTGGATTTTTCTCTATGCTGTCTCCATTGTATTTTGGTATCTACCATTCAATTTAACTTTCTTAAGGAGGCTCCACTACTCCTTTCCTTTCTAGGAGCCTTTATAAAACTTGTCAAGTGTCCTTCAAACAGTGAAACTGTCTAAGATGACCTGGTGATAAGGCTTGTGAAGTGTTATTGGTTGTACGAATAACTTGTTTAAAAGTTCTTGACTTGAGTTTCAACAGGATAAGCTAACATTTGGTCCATAAAGTGAATATGTCCTATTTGAATAATAAGCCCCACCAATCCCCTCACTGATAGAAGGTAACTTTTGTCCCCTCGGGTAGTATAACCTAAAACTTATGGTAAACCTATATAGCAGCTGTTCACTTTAGTATTCAATCTATCTTTTTCCTCTAGTTTTACAGAAAGGGCACCTTATATTAGGGACTGCCTGGCACTGCTGCATTCCTAATCTGCCAGTGTTTACATGATATGTATGTTGGAACTCGTTGTAATTCCTCTTTTTAAGGCTCCTTTTATGCGGGAGAAAGGCTGAGACTTAGTGGCAAGTTATGAGATTGTGTCATTACATTTCCTGGCCTACTAAAATTGCAGGGGCCTTGGACAACAATTAAGTGTAAGGGTGGATTTGCCAAATTGTTATTTGGATGCTTTGGAGTTAACAATTCCGTGGTCGTATTATGCTGATTTTGTACAGTTATATTTCTAATGTTCAATGAAGCCATGTCATTATGGTGAATTTTCCCTGATACCTACTCGATCTGGCTCTCTTGACAGGATAAATACATGCAGAACAGACTAGTGAGACTTGTTTGCGTCTTTTTACAAAGCCTGATTCGAAATAACCATATTGATGGTAAGTTGTTAAACCTTTTCTTCTTTCTCTGCTGATTCTGAATTCTATTTGCAGTTTTTTGTTTTTCTTCCACGTAAACTGTTTTTTGTGATGTTTTAGTGTTCTGACCACGTTTTTTATGACCTGCATTACTTATGTTTGGTTTCATTTGTCTCTACTGCAGTGAAAGAGATACTGATCGAGGTCCAAGCCTTCTGCATAAATTTCTCTCGGATTCGGGAAGCTGCTGGATTGTTTAGGCTTCTTAAAACGATGGAGTGATGTTTGTCACCACCATACTCAATGCATGGATGGTTTCTTTTTCCTCCTTTCTTTCTTCAGTTTTTTTTTTCTTTTCCATTCCCCCCTAGTCCTCTTACCTGTTCCCGCAATGTCTTTCTTGTTGGGTGTCCAGCGTTGTAGATATTGATGATTCTTTCTGCTTACCAGATGAGTCGGAACTTCTTAGCTTTTCATGGTATTCTGCCCTATCTTTTAGAGCATCAGATCTTAAGTTTTGGTTCTGATTCAGGACCTTACCCTATTGAATCTATAGCAGTTAGACTCTACTTGTAACCTGTATACTCTATTACATGCCTTGGTTTACCTGTTGGGACATGTTCATTGGATCATTGTTTCTTCTTCTTACACTATATAGCTTATGTAAATTAGTGTAGAAGATGTTCATGGTTTTGTTAATTCTACAGCAATTTTATCTGAGTTTAATGGACTATACTATTTGACAGAATAAAATTCATTGAATGTGTTGTTATTTTAGATGAAAGTTGGTCTAATTAGAATGCGACAGCATAGAAGAATTTACGAAGAATTCGAAGTTAACACTGCATAAATTATATGTTCACTCTTTAACATCAACAGAAAAATTCCACACTGAAATTTCACCCATATACCTGCAATTTTCATATCATTTTTGACATTTTAGATAACGTTTCATATGATCTTTTGGCTAAGGGAATGAGATTGTTGTGAAAAGGATGAAATTCATGCAAAAGAGGGATGGAATAGATGTAAATACTAAAGAGGTTGAGAAAGAAATTGACGAAATTTAATGGTACCTTTCAGGATAAAAGTGTCAATTTCACTCTAATTTTTAGTTAAGCCCAATAGGCCCGAGACAGCGAATTCGACCTTCAAGTTTTGAACCAAAACAGGCCCAATGACATGGTAATTGGGCCTAAAAGCAAAAAAGCCCACTTAGTGTTTTTGCAACCACGGCGCCACCGCCCCCCCACCCCC
>CXYZ01002951.1:1138142-1181711 GCA_900006705.1 Sonneratia caseolaris
AAGAACCAAAAAAAAAAAACGAAAAAAAAATCCCACCTCCCTGTCTTTCTTTTCCCTCTCAAACCTAATTCAATTGAAAACAACCCTAGAATCGGTTCTTAATCGGTTCTTACTTGCTGCCCGATCACATCTCTGTGATTTGGGGATTGAACTTCAAGTGCTGGCTCCCGCGCCCCCCACCCACCCACCTTCCCCACTACTCATGGTGTGTTTTCTTCCTCTGTTGTTTCGTTTTCGTACTTGCTCCTTTCTCTCATAGCCTCACTGTCAATATTCCCGAATTTCGTGCATTTTTTTTATTTTTGTTGTTTTAGGAAATTCTGCCTTGGTTCATTTCATTTGTTAATGAATTGTCGGTTTCCATTTTCCTCTGGTTATTGGATATACGAGAACAGGCTTCTCTGTTGTCGTCTTCAATGCGCTTGTCGGTGTCAGTTGAACTTGACGCTGTGCACTTTTATGTCCATAGGATAGAAATGGTAGCTAGATGCATTTATATGCTCGAATCGCTCCTGTTCTCCACTTCCCCCGTGGCCTCGTTCTCTGCTTTTTGAAGGAAAGTGAGGCAAAATTTCCCCAGCTCAATATAATTGTTTGTCCCATGCTGTGTAATGATTTGCATTATTGGTGGTCAGTAGCGTATTCTTTGAATTGTGGAGGCAAGGGTGCTTTACAAAAATTATTAATCGGTTAGACATGTGCTGCTGTGAACAGATAGAACGGATAGCAGAGATGGCAAGTAGACAATAATGCAGAAGTACTTCCTCCCTGCATAATATGCATGCATTCCATGCGATATTCTTAGTATGTTAAATGCATGGGCATTATGACGGAGGCACAGGAGAAGGAGGAACATACTGTCTTTGTTGGCTTGTCTTATGTGCTCGTATTCCTGAACAAAAAAAGAAAGCTGACTTATGCATTGAAGAATTTACATCGTTCACTGCCTGCTCCTAGTGATTGCGGGATCTTCAGTGTGCTATCTATGAGCAATTAGAATGACTAGGGGCTTGATATTGTTATGGCAGAGGCCGCCCTGACTTTCAGATTTACCCATAATTATTGTGCTTGAGGAAACTCCTCCCAGTGCAATGATTCTTGGATTTTGTTGATTGGAAGAGCACAAATTTATGATCCTAAAATTTCCTAGAAGCATGAGATAATGCAGCACAATACATGATGTCCCTCTGGGATGGCAATGTTGGACCCTGGAAGTGCAGAATTTTATTAGTGCTCTATGAACATATATAGGGCTATTGAGGCGTCTGATACTGGTGATTATTGTTGAAGGGGGTTGATTATTAGATGTAAGAATTTGTGACAGAATGTTTGAAATGTTCGTGTTACATGAGTGATGGATATGCTGATCCACAGATCTACTGAAAATTGATTTTGCAAATATCCCTCTTTATTTCTGTGTTTTTTGTCTTCTCTAGAGTCTCTTTCCTTCTCATCTTCTCCTTGTTTACATTCTCCTTCCTTCTATTGGTGCTCCTTTCCAATCTCTCTGATTCCTTTCTTAGATTCTGAATTCCCAGTAATATTTCGTATCTCATCTGGCATGAAATCTCAAAGTCCGACTGCAGTTTTTTCAGTCTGCTGGTTTATACGAACAAGGAAATATTTCATGACTGCTGTCTCTTGATTACATTCTCCATTTTCTACCATCTATTTCATGGCATTAAAGATATTACTTTCACAGTGGAGGATAATAACATCTGATGTTGTGATGAGCAGCAAGGACTGAGCCTTTGCTCTGCCATCACCTTTCTTGCTAACTGAATTGTGTGATAATATTGCCATGCCTTTTCTCTATACACTTTTTTAGGAGATTTTCAGCTCAAGATGATCTATTAATTTCAATTCATCACCCTATCCAAACACTTCGGTGTCACTGTTATTTTCAGTTGGGACATCTCTCTCGGGGGTGTCACTATCATATTCAGTATCATTGACTAGATAGTTGGTATTTGAACTTGAACTGTGAATGGAAGATAATACCTGCTGAGTGCTGAAGAGTTTGAGAGCAATAGCAGAGTAGTTTGAGAGAACTGGAGAAAAGAATAGCCTTTTTTGATTGAATACTTGGTTGTTGATTGCAAATTTGCAAGACCGACGCATCAAATGTGCAGAGTGACGAACAAGGAGATAATTTGTCCACTTCAATCAGATAATATTGGAACAAAATTTGGAATTGGTTCGTCTGTGCACTTACTGTGATAGCTATTGCTTGCATAGAGTTGTTAGATGGCAATTGCAGAGAACACCAATCTGTTGGTGTTTCACTAAGGCACACAGGTGTTTGGTGGTATTACTTGTCTTGTGAGGATAATTGGTGGGTCATTTGTGAAAATATGGATTATTTTTATTAGTGGCTTCTCTCCTATACACACATATCAAACCATCTCTATGAAGTTTGATCCTATTTTTAACTAATTTCGTATTTTGGCCAGGAAAGAGTTTGTGACTATCCTTATGAGAACTAGGAACCCTGTGGGTAGTCCAATAATAACTACCTAATATTTGGAAGATATTTAGGTGGAGATGGATGATGTGGATATAGAATTGGATGAGATGGAACTAGTTGCTTCTGCGGCTGCTTACTTCCTTTATAACAGTGTAACTGCCCAATCTGGTCCCAGATGTTTTCCTCGTAAATGCAGTTTCATGGCTGAAGCTCTCAATTCTCAAGATGATGTTTTCCGGGAAATGTTTCGGATGGACAAGCATGTATTTCATAAGTTATGTGACAACCTTAGGCAGAAAAACTTGCTGCGAGATACTGCTGGTGTTATGATAGAGGAGCAGCTAACAATTTTCTTGAATATCATTGGACATAACGAGCGCAACAGGGTGATACAAGAGAGGTTTCAGCACTCTGGTGAAACCATCAGCCGGCATTTTAATAATGTTCTGAAAGCGATCAAGTCCATGTCCAAAGAGCTTTTGGAGTGCCCACCGGACACCGCTCCACCAGAAATCCTAAGAAGTAATCGGTACAACCCCTACTTCAAGGTATGGACACTTGATTCTTCTCATCCTATCAGCGTGATTCCATTTCACTTATTCTATCCTTCTACTAGGATTGCATCGGTGTTGTAGATGGAATGCATATTCCTGCCCATGTACCGGCAAAAGATCAATGTCGGTTTCGCAATAAGAAAGGCTTTCTATCACAAAATGTATTAGCGGCTTGCACATTTGACTTGAAATTTATATTTATATATCCTGGCTGGGAAGGTTCAGTACCAGATTCACGGATGTTAAGGGCTGTACTCGATGATCCTGATCAGAAATTTCCTCCAATTCCTAAAGGTTGGTCCTAAAAATTTTTAACGGGGAAACATATTGAATGTTTTTATTCTTGTGCTCTGATTTGTCAAAATTGCCAATCATTATAATGATCATATCTCTCCCGGATGTTTCGTCATATTTCAGGCAAGTTTTATCTCGTTGACGTGGAGTACCTCAACATGGAAGGATTCCTTGCTCCATACCCAGGAACTCGATACTACCCTCATGAGTACAGAGGGGTCAATCATTTGCCACGAAATGTCAAGGAGCTATTTAATCACCGGCATTCATCTCTAAGGGTTGCCATTCAGAAATCTTTTGAAGTACTGAGAGCTCGATTTCCTATCCTCAAGCTGGCTACTCAATACTCATTTCAAGTTCAGAGGGATGTAGTAATAGCAGCCTGTGTCTTGCATAACTACATCAGGCGGGAGGAAAGAAATGACTGGCTCTTTTCTCGCGCACAGGACACGGCTCCAGAAGCGTTGCCCGAGTTGGACGACCAACGGGAGATGGAGCTGGGTTCCACAGTGCAAGAGCAAGTTGCTTCCTTATTACGAGAATCGATGGCTGTAGCGATGTGGAACGATTTCATCAACAAGTGGGATGAATGGTGATTGCAGCTGATACTGCTGATACAGCCGGTTTAGTTTATAGCTACAGCTTGGGGAAGCAAGCATATAGCTTCAGTTACTGACGAACTGAAATGGTCGGAGCTTCGCTCAATTAAGTTCCCTGTTGTATATGATCGGAGCACAGCGCACAAAATGTTGATCATATGGAATAGGCAACTCAACTGAATTCAATCTGGCTCACTTGGAAGGTTAGAGCATTCTCTCTTACCGGGGTAGCTCGTATGGCTGCCCAGTGATGGGTGGTCCGAGCGAGCTGGTGTTTGTCTTGCTCTTTTCACCATCGCCATCCGTCTAAATTTAGTTGAGGGGGGGATTGAGCCTTGCAGACCATTTGAACCATATTTGCTAGGAAGCTCCACGACACGGTCACTTTCTGTTTCCTTACATAAAGAGAAGAAGCGTTGTCGATTCCTAAAGTTGGGTTCACCTCCAACCATCCCTCAACATTTACTAGGGCCAGGATAACCAACACGGTAAAGGAGCAGCAGCGAGGAGGTAAAAGAGCAAAGCCAAACCAGGGGAGGGGAAAGTAAAAAAGCAGAAAAAGTGACATTTTCTGTAACTACTGAAAATAAAAAATAAGTATCCAATCGGTAGCATGCTTTAGAAAATACAGAGGGAGAGAGCACTAGTTGGGCGACAGGAAGTGCACCCGAGTGAGTGGATACTCTTTTCCCGCTATCCATACGCCAATTTGAGACCACTGAACATCCTCCCAGTCCAGATTCTCCTCCAGCACCTGCTCAACCACAAGAAAAATATCAATGGATCCCAGATCTAGTCTGTAGAGGAAAAACACTCGCACCGAAAAATTAAATGTTACCAACAAATTTTTGCACATTGCGACTGTCTCCAAATAACCAAATATCGAAGAAATATTTCCATAAACCAGATAGAGAGATTCAAATACCTCAACATATTCGAGGGGCAGAGGAATTCCTATCAAACGCATAACTTTCTGGGGAAGTGGTTTCTTGCACTGGGACCAGCGAAATACATCTACCGCTGTGCTGTCGCTTTCATTTCTTTCCCCATTCATGGAATATGTGTGGTGATTATGGGACTTATCTGGCTCTGACTCATGCAGCTGAAGAGTGGCTTTGACTGTCTTCTCTCCATTAAAACACAACTCATATCTACAGGCGCATCAACATGAGCGAAGAATTGTAATTCATAAATTGCAGAACAACATAAACAATTCTAAGGTTGCTTTCCGTACATTTTGAATGATATGGCATATCTTCTTCACATTGAAATTGCTTAAGAGAAATAGAATAATCAAAGAGGCCAAGAAGGCACAGAAAATTCAAGTTCCCACTGACAAATTACTGCCATGTATCTGGAATAGAAGGACCAAATAACTGGCATCATATTTCTTCTAATATAGTTGCAATTATCCTCTCTCACACTCTCCTGGCTGCATCTTACAAAATATGCCGCCTCCATCCATCAACGGAAATGCAAATGCATAGAGAAGGATGCATGGAGATCAATATTGATTACCATTTGACCTATACACTTGACACAACGATTTTGGTGGAAAATGTTCTTCCAATATCATAAAATTACATGATGTTTAAAACACATGCAGCTATTTCATCAAAGAAGCTAGGTGAGGATTAGATCAGTATGTTAACAGTACCTGCGAGTATGTGTTTCCAGATACAACACTTCTCCCTTCTTCAACCGTGCAGATGTATAGAGAGCCTTTTTCAGACCCTTATCAGCAACAATACTTAAGCTGTATTTAATCCTGAAGTTATTGTAAGCATTAGATGAATGACAATCCAAGTGCCAAAGCAAACATATATAAATCAACAAAGAAAATTTATTAGTTCTTAGATATAAAGAATAAAGAACCGATAATGATCACTCTAATACTTGGATGGTTATAAATTGGCATTAACACTATCAAGAACAGTTAGACTTGTTGGCTATTGCTATGCCATATAAAATGAACTAGTTAGAACAAAAACATATCCAAAATAAATTGATTAGATATGCAAATGATTATCCAAACATACCAAGGCTCATTGCACAAATTGTATTGTATTGTAACTTCTCGTACAAAGCGCTGCTGCCGCAATGCATTCTATGAAAAAAGCATACAACATCAGCATTCTGGGCAAACAATAAGTCGTCCAGTCAGAAAAAAAAAAGATATATATATATATAGCATGAGCACATGAACGCTGGTAAAATCCCATCCAAAGAATAATAATAATTACTTCAGGTGTTCATTGAACTTCTCTTCTGGTACCTAATTTATGTAAAGCACCAATCTGAAGGTCAATTTGACAAGAACATTATTCTTTAATGATAAGATGGTCAAATAAATTAATTATAGTCTCGAGATTGAAATATCAAGGCTTGCTAATTAATACCGATGCTGCTGCCCTTGTAGTCATTGTCCGCTCAACTGCCACAGGTGCAAGGGTAGGCTCCACTGTTGATGTATGTGTTATACAAGGCTCAAGATCAATAGTACCACCTCCTTTCTGAAAATAAAATTATTTTAAGAGGAAACATAAGACAACAGCAGTTATGTAGATACTCTAAAAGTCAATTCAATAGTTCTAGCAAGTTTCTTGCAGCTCAGTAACAAAACTCTTCTTTTTTCCTTTCAAATACACTCTATAAGCTCTCCAATAAGCATTCGACTCTCATCCTATTCCTTGAACAAATAGTCGGCAGCATCTCAACAGGCAATGAGTAAAGTGGAGTATAGTCTCTATTCAATTAAAAATTAGGTTGTGTAATCTTCTTTTCCCAATTTCGTTGGTGATTTTTTAGTTGAGTTAACAAGAACCTCCACCAAGTCTACTAGGGTTTGCTCTTTTGTAGGGAAACTTCAACATTATAAAGAACCGATGTATAAAGAATAGATTTATATATTAATAAAACAACAATATGTTTATAGGAATAAGTATCACCTTTACGATGCAGCATCTCTCAACACGATAACTACACCCAATAGCAGCTCCCCAAGCACGAGAACGGACATTGTTCCTCAAAGTTGCAATGTAACCTGCCACATTTATCCATCCCAAATAAATAAATGCACGTATAGAAATCATTACACACGACCATTCAGGTCATGGCACCATATATGATTGCAAGATTTTAGGATTTTGTACTATCTCATATCAAATTTTCAGGAGGACCCACCAGCTAAACACACTCTCCTTCAAGCATTCTTACATACCAAGACCTCTCTCTCACCCCAGTCCAACAAAGAGACCCATTGACCATACAGTTATTAAACCTCAGTTTCTACCAGCTTTCATGATATCGTAGTTAGGATATAAGTCTGTTCTCTTTGAAATACTAAGGCAAAGATAATGATTGACCATAATTATAATTTGCTAGAAGGCTTTTGAAGCTAAACTTTCATATATTTCTGCGTTGATCAAGGACATTGCAGAGAACATACACAAAATTCCAGTATTTTCAACTCCAAAAAAACAAGCACTTAGTTTTCTAATTCTCAGGTTACAAGTTGATATCTCCCACCAGTTTATCACTAACTGTACCGTCCAATTCTCAAATAAGTTGCTAATAAACAAAATGCATGCCCAAAATTGCATAATCAAGTCAAAATACAACTTTTACTTGGACTTACTTTCCAATGGGGGAAGAACTCTTATAGTTGCACGTAATTCTTGGATGGCAGAAGGTGGAGGAGAAGTTGTGGGTCGGCAGTAACCAGTGTGCATGAGAACTGGAAACAAGATTCAATGTTTAGTCTCACCCTCCATGGTACAATACTCTAATATTGCATTATACAAAAACAGGCAAAAAATCTTTGCAATTAGCACATACCAGCAACAAGATCAGAATCGTAAGTGTATATGTCAGTCCCCCAAAGCTGGCCCCCTCTAACCTGCTCCATAAGATGTTTTAGGGAGTCAAAATACATATGGTAGCAAACTTTCATGTCCAAAAGATTAACAAAGAAATTATAATTCTTCGGCCGTGCTCAACCCAATTGGCATGCAGTGGAAAAATTGACCACCAATGAGAAGTTGGTCATATTAGAAGTTTTTCCTCTCTACCCTATCACTCCCCCTTCACCCTTCAATTCTGGGGCTCACCATGTTTTACATTTGACCTTCTCCATTGTTTTTGAAAGCTACATGAGGAGTTTCCATTTGAAATTAGGCCTAGAACTTTCAGGTAACTCTTGTTTTTCTTTTTCATTTTTGGAATGAAAATGCACATCTAAACGTGCCAAACCTGAATACAATCACAAAATTCATCAAAATACCTTAACAGGAAGGTTAATGTGACAAAAATACATCATACTTGCGGAAACCAGCTTACATAAGAATTGATTATTCTAAGTTACATACTAGAGAGCATGCTTGATAGCTTATATAGTGGTCACTTTTTAAATGAGGCATTTAGTGCTCATTAGCAATATCAAATTAGCAGTCATCCCTGATTCACAAATTTTAAAGTCTCTAAAAACAGCAAAAGCAATGATAACAGATGACATATTGCACAAGTAATCCACAGCAGATACATAATAGATGGATTTGATGTTCCTTCGCAACTATCCTCTAAAAGAAGTTCACCTTTCATCAACAGACAAGCAGATTAGAAAAAAAAAGGAAAAACAGCATGCTTGTAAATTGCCTGCACCATCTTGGTGCCTTATCAGTGGAAATCTTCGGTTTTTCATTCAGAGAGTATGTGTATGTGCAGACATAATCAAAGTATCAGTAACTTACTTGGCGATTTGTAGCAGTAACATGTTCTGCGGGTATTCGTATTTCAAGCATTGGACCATTCCGAGAGCTTTCACCATTTTTCTCAACAGAAGATAACTCATATTCCTTCCACAATTTAATTAATTCTTGCATGGATTCACCAACTTTATATACAACTGAAGAGACTTCAGCTTTGCCTGAAACTTCAACAGCATAGAATATAAAGTCAAGTAACTTAAGGCTATTGATTAAGCATGGCATGCTGTTCTAACTTCACAAAATTCAAATATAACTCAACTACATGACTTCCGCAAGTTTTCAGGTAAAACACCAATTTTTTAGCCAGTCCACACTATCAGTTAAGAAGATATACATCAACTGATATTGAATACTGCGAACAATGTTAGAGTTCTCAAGGGATGTCATTTTTAAAGCAAAAAGACTGCCTTCAAAGCATACCATTCATTTGATATAATAACTCCAGTATGAGAAAAGAAGAACATATGTACAGTTTCTCATTGATACAAATAAAAAAATAGTGCTATAGCTTCAATTGGGATGATATGATCCAATTGAAATGTTTGAATGCCAAGCACACCTTGGACCACTGAAATAATGCTAAAACTTGCCAGAGTTCTTTTTCTGTCAATGAGATATGACACCAACTGCTACGGTCACCTAGACACATCTAACCTGGACAAAAGTGCATGAAGCTCGTCTTATCTATACTACCATACAATGGAAAATTTTAGTGTTGACACAATTCTTTTGTCAAACTTGGCCAAGTAGCCCCACTTAGCATTAACTACATTAAAAGTAAGTAAATATAGCAGCTGAAAGCATGGGTAAAAATTGTAGAATTCCCTACATCTCCTAATACAAATCTTTCCCCCACACCTTCACTCCATATGCACCCATATATTAAAAACTCACTCCTCTCTCCACCCCTCTCTACTTTTCATCCTCCCCACTAAATTTTCTTGTATCCTCTTTCACCCAAAGCCCCTAATGTTTCCATCAACTTACAATTCAATCTTTCTTCAGGTTGGTTCCTTTATCAATAAAATCAGATATTGGGATAGTAAAAGCAAGCCTGTTTCCTTGGGCAATCCTTTTTCTGTATACAAGCAAGGTTGCTAGAACTGGCCCAAATACACTGACATGGAATATCTGAGAACAATGCAACTGATGCAAATATTTATATTTTACAAGCACTTGACACCCACTGTTAAAAAATTGAAGAAACATTCCAGTCAGTCAAGGTCTGGAAGGACATTGGACCCAAGTGAAGGGTACCATGGTACAAGCTCGTTTGATTCTCTGAATACACCTCAAGAGTGCCATTTGTAACTTGGCTATCCATTCTTAATAGGTTAGCCATGTATCATACAATAATGAAACGGAGTTCTCTACCCTCAGCTTGCAGTGAATTCCATCAAACCAATGGTGAAACCAGAAACCATCTCCTTCTTCTCTTGCGTGGTTACAAAAGAAGTCCAGCAAACCATTCTGGATCAACTTCAGGTCGCTAAAGTTACAGGGGTTTGGGAAGAAGAATTATTCTATAACTTAAGCAATTAGATTGTTTGCTGCGATGTTCTAGATTTGAATAAGCTTTCATGAATCCTTTTATGCACATGCATTGACATATCAATGGAAAGAACTCATACCCCTAGAAAAAAAGCAAGCTTATTTATAAATCATACAGAGTTGACTATTTCAGAGAAAATGCATATGCAAAATTGTATTTATTAGTTCTCATCAATACATAATACAATTTCTCAGGCTATTTATGGTATTTCCACTATTTCCAATATTGACAAAATTATATGTTATGGCATGTAGCACAGATGCAGAGTGTAGTTAACATCAATGAGGCATGTTAAAAACTTAAAATCATTCCAACTCACTCACCAGCAAACCTCATGTGGAGTTCCCCACCCTGAAGGGCAGGGACCACTATCAACTGTTTGCCATTAGAAGCATCAAAGCATAAATAGTTCAGTTAATACTCAATATGTTCTTCTCATTATAAGCTCCCAAAAATAATCTTTGACTGCAACATAATGTACAGCATCTTACCTTGAGACCTGCCAAAAGAAGACAAACGAAACAAATTTTAGCTTTCTGAAAACATTACAGGGTATAAACTCGGAAGAATACATTCAATTGATCGTATACAGCAATGTTTCAAAAAGAAGACAAGTAACTGCTGCAGATGATGGTAAAGAACCAGGATGGTATGAAAATAATTATGACCACAATTGCTAGAGTTAGATGAATGGTACCACAATCACTAAGAATCAGGTTAAAACCATAATTATAGGCAATACTTAGCGAGGCTAGTCATGAAAGTTGGATACCTTCTTAGGCAATAATTGATGTGGCATTACTCCTCAAAAGTAAAATATTTATCATTTCCTGTAGGTTGGATAAGACTTCCTCCATATTTTGAGAAGGGAGAAATAAATGTCACTAATCAGAGTTTTCACAAGGAAGCAATATTGTCACTTATGAGAGTTCTTGAATTCCTTGGATTGACATGAGATCCAGAGTTAAACCTTTAGTTTCAGACTACCATAGCGTCTATTATTTCCTTTTCAACTGTCCAGTGGATAGCTTGCATTTGCATTAAACAGGTCAAGAATAAGTGAAATCAACACATAGATGGCCGGATTTATGAAGAACTCTGAATTTTAACAGGGTTTGTGAGAAAAGAAATAAGAAAAGCATCCCATCTTTGCTAAAACGAGTCCTTTTCTTTTAGAGATATCAGACCCATGGTACAAGTCTATTTCTATAAAAACTAATCGTGGTCTCAATAGTAAGAAATTCTCATTCAATCTAAATGCCTGCATCAAATCTGAAACTTATAAGAAATGATTGAATTCATACCCAAAAAAAGGAACACTATGACATACCCTTCATTCTCCTGCATTCGGGACCTAAAACGAGGGTCACGACCTGCTCTCTGTGGGCTGCCTCTTGGACGAAGCATTCTCTTCCTTTGCTGGATTCCGTCATAATTGAAAGTTTCCTTTTCCATTTCTACTCCTTCAACATCTGCACATACATCCTCTGATTCTCTGTCATATCCTCTACCACGCTTCTCAATCTTTTCTCCTTCTATGTTTGAGTCTCTTTCCTTCTTTCTATCTTGGGCCTCCTTATCAGTGTTTTTCCAGCCATCAGACTCTTTATGTTTCTTTGGCTGCTCTACTGGATTTTCTTGTTCCGGCACTTTGACAGGCACGTCCAAAGAATCCTTCTCAAGGGCTAGTACATCTTTCTCAGGACCAGTCAACATTTCCTTCTTTGGATGATCCTTCTCTCTTTCCTTCAATTTTTCCTTATCTTTCATAGGATCTTTCCTCTCTTTATCCCACCTCTCCACTTCTCTGTCATCTCTGGCCAAATCTTTGCCATCACCACTGCTAGTTCCTAAAGGCAGATTATTCCTCCGGTCTTTTCTCTCCTTATCCTTCTCTCCCCAATCACGGTGCTTCAAATCTTTCCTTTTCCTATCCTTATCTTTCATTTTTTCCTCAGCTTTCAAATCAACTCTATTCTCCCCTATTGCCTCTTGCACTTCACCATAAGCACGCTCTTCTACTGCTGAATCTTCTTTTGCAGTCTCGAGGGGCCCTTGTGAACTATTGCGGGAAATATGCCAAGGACTGACACTACTTCCCCCAAATGGTTCGGGGTATCTTCTACCTCGGTGATACTCTTTTGAGTCCTTCCAATTCAAGTAACCACTCCCCACACCATGACCATCCTTCCCCCCCTTGAAATCACCCTTAAGATCGCTATGACTCTCCACATCATATTTCATCTTTTTATTCTCATCCATTCTAGTTTCAAACTTGCCATCTTTTTCAGTTTTCCCACTTTGAGTATCCCTTTTAGCTTCAGAATACAATTCCCTGGCATCCATCTTTGTTTCTCGGTTCTCAGCCCTAAAATCTCTATTATCCTTCAAATCTCGTGATTCCAACCTGCTTTCAGAGAAAACAAGATGGTCTGGATGTGAATCATCTACTGAAGATGATGGCATTCGACAAATTGGATGCATTGGAGACCTTCTATCCACATCACGAGATTCTGCCCTGGGAATCTTTGCCATCCGATTCTCTTGATTCATGTCATGAGATGGATGATACTCATTCGATACCGCTGACATGAGCCTCGGATAAGAAGGGATATCTTCATGACCGTATTTTGAAGAAGAATGGCCACTCTCTTCATGAGATCTTTTGGAAGAACCACTCATAATTCTTATTTAATATATGTGTGAAAGAATATCCAGATTCTTGGTCGTTTAATCATCTAATGCTCCAATCTGGAAAACAACAAGAGCAGTTTATGAACATTTCCTAGTAACAAATAAATCAGGGCACAGTTATTACAACCACACTAGAAAATTGGTGCCATGAACAAAATCCTAACATATAAAGTAATATCATATATTAAATTGAAGGCAATACACCAAAAAACTGCTAAAACCAAAACCATTCACTAATTTACATTCCAACTACTCCAATCCATGGCAAATTCATTAACCATACTTTGATTAGAAGCATTGGTTCCATGAACAAAATCTCCATGTCAATCAAGGGAAGGATCGATAGGACCTTAATCTCTACCACGTCTCCTTTCATCATCATCTGTTAAAGCCAAAAACAAACTAGAGCTGTCTTTTACTTGTGCAAATAGGATGAATTTTTCTGTTCATTGCAAGAAACTACCAGATGTTGGAACATGGAATTAGGGATGCTGGTTGAAAATTTAGTGGAGAATTTTATAATTGAACACATGCAGTACTAATGCACAACAGTTTCTAATCTTTCAATCTCACGCGTGCTCATTCAATTTGCTGCTTCTCTAATCTCAATCACGTCTCTCTCCAAATACATTGTCAAACTCAAGACGTAGATATTTATTATGACATCAAACCCTTATCCCTTCATGTTAGCAAGGGGGGCAGAATCAGCAATTCTGATATCGACCACAAAACAAGGGAGAGATACGGAAGGCACGAAAAAGGAATACAGCCGGAGACTATTGAAGGCATGAAGGAGGACGCAGCTATGGGTAGAACTTCATTCTTGAACAAGCAATACAAGCAATCATAACCCGAACTCGAGAGCACAGACGAAGCACACGCAGAGAGGAGGAAGATTAAGCCTAATCCAAACCTGAACTCGAAGGCCATGGGCAAAACGAAAAACTGAACTCGAAGACAATCACTACATGGCATTCAATTAGAGAAAGGAGAAGAAGATTAACCTTAACTAGTCACTCTTCCACAATCGAAGGCAGGAGGAGGAAAGATAGCACAGACTACGATCGCGGGGAGTAGCAGATTAGGGTTTCCCTTTGTTTTCAATTTTTGATGAGCCGGGTATTCTGATGTTTTTATGAAATCTTTGGAAATATTAAAAGCCGGCCGGATCATGAGGGTCCAACCGGGACATCAATTGCAGACGGATTTACAAGTCAAACCGGAGCTGACTGATGGCCGAATTTCTGGATGGACCGGAATGACAGTCCGGTCCGGTCCATCCGGGAGGATCCATTTGCAGCTTCGTGTCTGTGTTGGGGTTTGAGCTTTTTGTATGCTCTTAGCGCTCTCTCTCTTTCAGCTAGTGGAGTGAGGAACGATGATAGGGATTGTAAACGGCGAGCAGTCGTACAGGCTCCTGAAGGTGCTAGAGCAAGACAATCGCCCTCTCGAAGACCTCTGCTCCGAATTCGTCTCCACTTTCCCTCACTCTCTCCATTCTCCCTCTCTGCAACCCTCTGTGTCTTATTCTCGAGGTACATCCTTTGACTCTGGTGCTGCACTAGGACGGACCTGGCAAGCTGTTCATTTACTTGTTCTTCTTCTTGGGTGGCGTATGGTTTTAGATTTTGTCCCTTTTCTGTTTTTACCCCAATTCAATTCGTGAGGTGGGGTCGTATTGGACGGAAAGGGATCGTGAAGACTTGTAACGGGAGTGGGTGATAATTGTTGGAAATCTAGCTATGCGAACTGGCAGCCCTCTGTTTCATTTCTTTCAACTGTCATACTTTCCGTCTTTTCGTTTTTCCCCTTTTGCTTTTTTATTATTATTATTTTTTTAATTTTGGGACAATCTGGTGGAGTTAGTCCCTAACAACAATCACGAGCTTCTTTGGGATTCCAGTATGTGTGCAGATACTGGCAGGGGAGCAGCCATAAGGGACCTGATCGCTAAAGCTACAAAGAGCCTCCTAGTGCCTGCACAGCAAGAGGTGCTTTAACATTCCTTACCAAGATGTGGATTGTCCAGTCTTTAACAGTGTAAGCAATTATGTAAATGGCGGCACATGTACTGTTTCTTCGTCTTTTGGCTCTGGAGTATCTTTTATCTAATGAGAAAAGGCTGTGAACATCTGGTGGTACATTATTTTGAATATAATTTCATTTGGAGCTTTTAATATATATTTTTATGAAGATCCTGCATAATGGGGATTATTGTATAAATAGTACATACATCTGTCCTAAGCACCTGTCATATGTCCTAGATGCAGTTGCCATGTATTCTAAGTCCATCCATAAAGCTACAGGCTGCCTTCTGCACTTTATTAGAATATATTTCTTATTATTGGTAGGTCAAGTTGCACTGAGATTTGGATATTTTATGGAGAAATGCTACACAATCCTATGGGATTTTGGTGAATTTCATGGACTTTGCGTAGAAGTATTTCATACATCATTTTAGAACTAAAGCATCCTGTGGTTGGCCAGAAAGTAGTGATCGAGCTGGCAAGGGATCCCAAGCTTGTATACCACTGCAGAGTTACACCGTCAAGGCTACTGGTTGGCAATTCTACACTCTTCTTGTTATTTCTTCAATATAATATGCCACTAGTCTGATGCTGAATTGCCTGTTTTGTTCCTCCAGGAGTTGGTTGAAAATAATCCACTTATTGCAGTTGAAGTTCTCACTCGATTGATCAATTCCCCTGAAATAACAGAGTATTCTTCTAGTTCTCTTCTTTTGCTCTCAGTTCTGCTGTGTCCAGTGTGTAGCCTGTGGTTATTCTCTGGCTATATTTGTTTCTTTGCTTGCAGATACTTCACGGTACTCGTCACAATGGAAATGAGTCTGCACTCCATGGAAGTTGTCAACAGGCTCACACAAGCAGTAACACTACTGTCAGATTTTTTAAGGCGATACATAAGTAACTGCATAACATCATCCTGTGAGAGCATTAAGGTAATTTGTACATTTCCAGATTTTTCCTGTGCTGTCTGTGTTGTGTATTTTTGTTATTTACTTTCAATATGACTTTCCATAAAGTCCCCACTCCTTACCTTTCTAGGAGCCATTATAAAACTTGTCAAGTGTCCTTCAAAGAGTAAACACATATGGGCTGACTAAATTACGCAGGCTTGTGAAGTACTATTGGGTATACAAATGAATGACTTGGTTAAAAATTCTTTCAACTTGATTTTCAATCATATGAGTTAACATTTGGTCCATAAAGTAGTATTTTCAAAATAGTGTGTCTGGTTAAAGGTTCATGGAACCTGCTCCACGAAGCCTAAATTTTATATAGACTCCAGACAGCTGCTATTCACTTTGTTGTTTGATATCACTGTTTCCTCTAGTTTGACAGAAAGAAGGCTTTATATTAGGGACTCCCTGGCAGTGTTTACATGATATATATACGTTGGAGCCCTTTGTAATTCTTCTTTTAGATAACGATTACATGTAAAGGTTGGATTTGCCAAATTGTTTTCTGGATGCTCTGTGGTTGCCAATTCCATGAATGCATGTATTATTATTATTATTATGTTTATTTTGTAGAATTACACTTGTAGTGTTCAATGAAGACCTTATTGTTGTGACTTTGACACACACATATATCCCTGAAACTAGCTCTATTCTCGCTCTCTTGATAGGATAAATACATGCAGAGCAGACTAGTGAGTGAGACTTGTCTGCGTTTTCTTAACAGTGTCTTATTCGAAACAACCATTTAGATGGTTAGTTGTTTAAAGCAATTTTCCCTTTCTACGCTGATTCTGAATCCCATTTGCAGCTCTTAGTTTTCTCCCACGTAATCGGTTTTTTTCCACCCCACTAAAAACAATGTTTTAAGTGATATGTACGTCACCGCCGTAGTTAATGCCGTAGATAGGCACTGGACTCAAAATATGTGATTAGTCCCATTAGTAGGTGATCTAGCAGCAGCATCGCGAGGCAAGGGGGAGGATGATAGATAAGATTGATATCCATATCAGAGATAAAGAGTAATTACACTTACTGCAACCACGAGAAATAAAGAGGAATATCCAATCGGTTGCATTCACTGGGAAAACGCACGAGAGGGAACTATTTCGGCGACAGGAACTGCACCCGAGTGAGTGAATACTCTTTTCCAGCTATCCACACACCAGTTTGAGACCACTGAACATCCTCCCAGTCCAGATTCTCCTGCAGCACCTGTCCGGCCACAAGACACATATATCAATAAATCCCACGTCCGATCTACCCTCATTCCTCGAAGTAAACGAGTAGAGAAATCCCAATAGATCACTATTCTCAAATTACGGATCTGCTAATCCCCTTCACAAGACACATATGGACGTTTTAGAACTGTGTACCATCCTCCACATTGACCGTTGTAGGTTAGCACAGGCAACTAACTCGCACCGAAAGATTAAATGTTATCAACAATTTTCTGCGCATTGCGAATGCCTCCAAATAATCAAAAGTCGAAAGATATATATCCATAACCAGAGAGAGATTCAGATACCTCCACATGCTCGAGGGGCAGAGGGATTCCTATCGATCGCATGATTTTCTGGGGAAGAGGCTTCTTGCACCGAGACCAGCGGAACACATCAACCACCATGCTGTTGCTTTCATGTCTTTTCCCATTCATGGAATACGTGTGGTGGCGATTCAAGGATTTCTCCGACTCGGTCTCACGCAGCTGGACAGTCGCTTTGACCATTTTCTCCCCAGTGAAACACAACTCGTATCTACAGGTGCATCAAGAAGCGAGAAGAATATTATTCATAAATTGCAGAACAACACGGACATTGTTAAGGTTTGCCTCTTACACATCTTGAACGATATGAATTCCATTTTTCACATTGAATATACATAAGAAATTTAATCATCAAAGAGGCGAATGAGGGGGCAGAAAATTCAATTTTACAACAAATTAATAGTGTATAGAATGCAAGGAACAGTTAACCAGCATCATATGTCTTCCAATATGGTTGCAATTAACCACTCTCATGCCTCTCTCTTACAGGGATATCTCACATCCATCCATCAACAGAAAAGCAAATGCATGGAGATCAAAATTGATTATCATATTGTCTTGATCTCTTAATTTAACATGACAATTTTGGTGGAAAATGTTCTTCCAACCTCATACAATGACATGATGTTTTGAACACATGCAGCTATTTCATCAAAGAAGCTAGGTGAGCATTAGATCAGGATGTTAACAATACCTGCAAGAATGTGTTTCCAGATATAAAACTTCTCCCTTCTTCAACCGTGCAGATGTATAGAGAGCCTTTTTCAAACCCTTATCAGCAACAATACTTAAGCTGTATTTAATCCTGAAGGTTATATTATACGCATTAGATGAGTGACAACACAATTCTAGTGCCAAAGCTAGATATATAAATCAATAAGGAAAATTCCTTAGTTCTCAAATATATAGAAGAAAGAACTGAAAATTTCATTAGAAGCTACAAAAGAACATCTTCCCCATCAGAAATGGTTTGAATGTCCCAAAGTAAGAGATCCCTCTAATACTTGGATAGTCATATTTTGGCATTAACATCAGCAAGATATGCTGGCCATCACTATGCTATACAAAATTATGAACTTGCAGAGCAGCAACATTTTTTTACGCCTCTTAATTTCTTGTCCCCAAATGTTTGAGTGACGTAAAAAACGGACATCACAAAACAAAATTAAATAGAAGTACAAGCTTTGACTACCTTATAAATAATCAAAGGATATGAACAACCCAGTAAGAACAATTACATATTCAAAATAAATCAGTCAGATAAGCAAAGGATTATCACAAATATACCAAGGCTCGTTGCATAGATTGTATTGTATTGTAACTTCTCGCACAAATCGTTGCTGCCGTAATGCATTCTATGAAAAAGTGTACAACATCAGCATTTTGAGCAAACAAGTCGTTCATTAAGAGAATATTAAGCATGGGCACATGAATGATAGTAAAATCTCATTCCCTCAAAGAATAAAAATAATTACTTCAGGTATCCATTGAACTTCTCTTCAGGAACTTACTGAACCTACATAAAGCACCAAGCATAATCTTCATGTTTTCCAAGGTGAACATGACAGGACTATTCTTTAATGATAAGATGGTCCAAATTAATAATAGCATTAAGAAAGTGCAAAACTATATAAATAAATATATAGAAAAGACTCAGCAAGTGAAGCACCAAGACAATGGGATGACAGACAGCCAAGAGCGACAGCAATATATAAAGCGATCAACAGAATCATCTACAGAAGAACTATCTAACCCTCTAACTTCTCAGTGATCCAATAATTCTTACAAAGACCAAAAAGTTGAGCGCAAAGTGCAGAGTGCAGAAGATATAAGTCCGACTATGTCAAAAATTTAAATAGGCACACTGAAATATCAAGGCTTGCTGATTTAATACCAATGCTGCCGCTCTGGTAGTCATTGTCCGTTCAACTGACATAGGTACAATTGTAGGCTCCACTGTTGATGTATGTGTCACACAAGGTTCAATGTCAATCATACTGCCTCCTTTCTGGAAAGAAATTAATTTAAAAAAAAAAAAAGTTAGAGGACAGCAGTCATCGGAGGAGGCTAAAAATCAATGCAATAGGAACTGGCAACTTTCTTTTTTTGAGTAGTCAATAAATTAACTTCATTAATATCGCATCAAGAAGATGCGTAAAATCATATACAAAAATTTTAGCTAAACAAACATAAGCCTACCCATAGCATTACTCATGATTAACTAACATTGAGAACCCCTATACATTTGATTATACCAAAAGTGTATATCCCATGTCCAACTCTCCATAAACTTAAAGAAAATTGTTTCTAAACCCTCAAATACCCTCTTGTTCCTCTCCTTCCACACGTGCCAGAAGATGGAGAGTGGTATCAACCTAATAAATTTATTTTCCTCTTTTTTACCGCAAACCCCAAACCATGCTCTAAGCTCTTGATCAATTGTTTTTGATGTAGCCCAATGTACTCCTATTTGCCGAAAGGGCTGTCACGCACACTCTACGAGTCCATTTGCAATGTAGAAGCAAATGATTAATTGATTCTTCCTCTTCCTTGCATAAGAAGCATCTGTTAATCATAATCTTTCCTCGCCACCTCAAATTGTCAATGGTTAACACCCTACCCCAAGCCGCCTCCCAAGCAAAAAAACATGCCTTTGTGGGGGCTTTACTTTGCCAAACCTGTCTCCATAGGAAGTCTCCAGCTCCATTTATCGGCAAAAGTCTCTCATAATATGACTTAACTGTGAACAGTCCCATTCTATTCCCATACCACCTAACTTTATCCCTTCCTCCATTTGGTGTACATCTATAGATTAAGTCATAAAAATTCACGAATCCCTCGAGCTCCCAATCTTGTGCTTGTCGATTAAACTAGATCACCCACACCCCTCCTGCCTCTCCCTCTTTCCATAGCTCCTTGACTAGAGCGTTCTTATCTCTTGCAACATTATATATATCAGGGAACAGAGAGCATAAAGTCTCATCAACAGACCAAGTATCATGCCAAAAGCAGGTTTGTCCTCTGTCACCCACAATGATAGTCATGTTTCCCCAATAATTGTGCCAATTTTGAACTATCCTCCTCCATGCGCTTGTTCCTATGGATTCCCTACTTTGGCGCATTATCCATCCTACACCCTCCAACCCGTATTTTGCCACTACTACTGGCAAGTTTCCTGTAGCTCAATAACAGAATTCTTCTTTTTTATTCCACTTAAATAAACTACATGATCTCTCCCTCAAGCATTTGCTCCTCACTCTATTCCTTGAACAAATAGTGGGCAGCACCTATCAACAAAGCTCAATAGAGGTATGGTCTCCATCAAATTAAAAATTATGCAGTGCTATCTTATTCGCCCCATTGTCGGTGATTTATTAGTCAGGTTAGCACAAATATGAGACACCACCAATTCTAGTAGGATTTTGCTCTTTAGTAGGGGAACTTCAACTTCACAATGAACCAATGATGTTTATAAAGAATAAATTTATTTAATGATAAAACATAAATATGCTTATAGGAATAAGTATCACCTTCACAATGCAGCATTGCTCAACACAATAACTACAGCCAATTGCTGATCCCCAAGCACGGGAACGGACATTGTTCCTCAAAGTAGAAATGTAGCCTGCAACATTTATCTGTCCCAAATAAATAAATGAAGCATGTGTACAAACCATTAAGCACGATCATTCAGACATAGGTACCACAAAACCACAGGATTTTAGGGATTATATTTCATTGATTGACAAAGTTCAATCTCACATCAGATTTTAGGGAAGCTTTATAAGCTAAACACACACTCTTCAAGCATTCTTTATATACCAAAATCTTCCTCTCACTCCCTTCCAACTCAAAGACACATTAACCAAATTAGTTATTAGAACCTCATTTCCTACCACCTTTCATGGTCTCACAGGAAGACACAAGTCTTTTCTCATATGCAATACTTAGGCGAAAATAATGACTGACCATAATTATAATTTGCCAGAAGGCTATTGAAGCTAACTCCAGTATCTTCAACTCTAATTAAAACCCAACAACCAATTAATTTTCTAATTCTCAGATTACAAGTTGATATCTTGACCAACTCAACACTATCTGTACCATCCAAATCTCAAATGAGTTGCTAATAAACAAAATGCATGCCTGAAATTGCATTAATGAGTAAAAAAAAAAACAACTTTAACTTGCACTAACTTTCCAATGGGGGAAGAACTCTGATAGTTGCACGTAATTCTTGGATGGCAGAAGGTGGAGGAGAAGTTGTAAGTCGGCAGTAACCTGTGTGTATGAGAACTGGAAACAGGATTCCATATTAGCCCCACCCTCCTTAATACAATATTATTTTATTACAAACATAAAGGTGCAAAGTCCTCGTAATTAGCACATACCAGCAACAAGATCGGAATCGTAAGTGTATACGTCAGTTCCCCAAAGCTGGCCCCCTCTTACCTGCATGGTGAGATGTTAGGAGGGAGTTAGAACGGATGGTATAAAAACTTCAAGTCCAAGAGATTAACAAAGACTTGTAGTTCTGAGCGTATGCTCTATCCCATTCGCATACAGTGGCAAAATTAACAACCAATGAGAAGTCGGGGTTACATTCTAGTTCTTAGCCGATACCCTGGGACTTGTTTTGGAATACATGCATATTCTCACCACGTTTTACATTTGAATTTTTCTAGTCTTTTGAAAGCTGTATGAGTAATTTCCACTTAAAATTGCTCCTAGAGTTTGCAGGTAACTATATATATGTATAGATATATATTTTATACAGAATGAATATGCATCTTTAAAGCTGCCAAATCAGCATACGATCACAAGCATTCATCAGAAAACCATAACAAGAACAATGATGTAACAATAATACATCAAACTTGTGAGCACCAACCTACAGAGGAATCAATTTTTCTAAGCTATGCTCAAACAAGCAGGCTTGAATTGCTTATACAGCGGTTCCTTTTGTAAATGAGATATTGAGTGCTTGTTACTACTATCAAATTAGCAGTCAGCCCTAATGCACAATTTCTTAAGTCTTCAAAAACAGCAGAATAGGGAAATGAATGATTACTGATGAGGAATTTGCACAAGTAAACCACAAGTGATCCACGACTGATACATAAAAGATGGATTTGAAGTGCCTTCACAATTATCCTCTAAAAAGAGATCACCTTTCATTAATAGAGAAGTGCACAATAGATATAAGACAAACAAATAATATGCTGTAAATTTTTTCAGTAACCATCTTGGTGACTTATCAATGGAATTCTTCTGTTTTATCATTCACAGACCATGTGCATTTGTAGACATAATGAAAGCGTCAATATCTTACTTGGTGATTTGTAGCAGTAACATGCTCTGCTGGTATTCGTATTTCGAGAATAGGACCATTGTGAGAGCCTTCCCCATTTTTTTCAACAGGAGATAACTCACATTCCTTCCACAATTTAATTAATTCTTGCATGGATTCACCAACTTTATATACAACTGAAGAGACTTCAGTTTTGCCTGAAACTTCAGCAGCATAGAATAAAAAGCAAAGTAAATTTTATGCTCCAGCTCCCTAGCAACTGTGTGCCATAGTAGATGCAATAAAGTATAAATAGTTTAGTTAATACTCAATTTGATCTTGTCATTAGAGGCTCCCTAAAAGAATTTTTGACTGCAACATAATGTAGAGCATCTTACCTTGAAACCTGCCAAAAGAAGACAAACAAATTTTAGCTTTGTGAAACAAATACAAAGGATATTTGGAAGAACCTATCCAATTCATAGAAACCACAATATTAAAAAAGCAGACAGGTAACTGCTCCATACAATGGCCAATAATCAAGATGGCAGGAAAATAGTTATGACCACAGTTGCTAGAGTTAGATGTATGTGCCACAATCACTAAGAATTAGGTTAAAGTTACATTTATAGGCAGTAAATAGTGAGGCTAGTAATGAAAGCTGGATACCTTCTTAGGGCAATCATTGATGCGGCATTACTCCTAAAAGGTAAGTAAAATATTTATCATTTCCTGAATGTTGGATGAGACTTCCTCCATAATTTGAGAAGGAAGCAAAATTGTCACTAATCAGATATGTTGAATTTGAGCATGAGATCCAGAGCTTAACCTTTAACTTCAGACTATCATAGCCTATATTATATCCTTTTCAACTGTTAGGTGGATAACTTGTATAAAAGGGGTCAAGAAACAAGTGATATCAAAACAGATATGGCTGGATTTATAAAGAGCCTTGGGCTTCGACAGGGTTTTAAGAAAAGAAATAAGAAGAAAAGCAACCCATCTTTGGTAGAATGAATCTTTCTCTTCTAGAGATTTCAGATCAGTGGTAGAAGTTGTTTTTTCTTTGTAACTTTAATTTTTGTTTTGAAATTGAGAAATTCTCATTCAATACATATGCCTACATTGAATCTCAGATTCATAAAAAAATGACTGAATTCATACCAACAGAAAATAATACTAAGTCGTACCCTTCATTCTCCTGCATCTGGGACCTAAAACGAGGGTCATGACTTGCTGTCTGTGGGCTGCCTCTTGGACGAAGCATTCTCTTCCTCTGCTGGATTCCGTCATAATTAAAAATTTCCCTTTCCACTTCAGCTCCTTCAACATCTGCATGTCCATCTTCTGATTCTCTGTCATATCCTCTGCCATACTTCTCAGTCCTTTCTCCTTCTGTGTCTGAGTCTCTTTCTTTCTTTATGTCTTGGGCCTCCTTATCAGTGTTTTTCCAGCCATCAGACCCTTTATGTTTGTTCAGCAGCTCTGCCGGAATTTCTTGTTCTATCACTTTGACAGGGACATCCAACGAATCCTTCTCAGTGTGTAATACATCTTTATCGGGAACAATCCATGTTTCCCTCTCGGGATGATACTTTTCTCTTTCTTTTGGTTTTTCCTTATCCTTCATTGGATCTTTCCTCTCCTTATCCCACCTCGCCACTTCTCTGTCATCTCTAGCCAGATCTTTGCTATCACCACTGCTAGTACCTAAAGGCAGATTACCCCTTTGATCTCTTCTCTCCTTATCCTTCTCTCCCCAATCATGGTGCTTCAAATCTTTTCTTCTCCTATCCTTATCTTTCATTTTTTCCACAGCCTTCAAATCAACTCTATTCTCCTCTGTTGCCTCTTGCAGTTCAACATAAGCACGCTCTTCCACGGCTGAATCTTCTTTTGCAGTCTCAAGGGGCCCTTGTGAACTATTGCAGGGAATATGCCAAGGACTGACACCACTTCCTCCAACTGTTTCAGGGTATCTTCCACCTTGGGGATACTCTTTTGAGTCCTTCCAATTCAAGTAACCACTTCCCACACCATGACCATCCTTCCCCACCTTGAAATTACCCTTAAGATCACTATGCCTCTCCACATCATATCTCATCCTTTTATTCTCATCCATTCTAGTTTCAAACTTGCCATCTTTTTCAGTTTTCCCACTTTGAGTATCCCCTTTAGCTTCAGGATACAATTCCCTGGCATCCATCTTTGTTTCTTGGTTCTCAGCCCTAAAATCTCTATTATCCTTCAAATCTCGTGATTCCAACCTGCTTTCAGAGCAGACAAGATGGTCTGGATGTGAATCATCTGCTGAAGACGATGGCATTT
This sequence comes from Sonneratia caseolaris, assembly GCA_900006705.1. Lineage (NCBI taxonomy): Eukaryota > Viridiplantae > Streptophyta > Magnoliopsida > Myrtales > Lythraceae > Sonneratia > Sonneratia caseolaris. The sequence goes on from CXYZ01002951.1 coordinate 1,163,210, forward strand.
GACAAATTGAATGCATTGGAGACCTTCTATCCACATCACGAGATTCTGTCCTGGGAATCTTTGCCAGCCGATTCTCTTGACTCATGTCATGAGATGGATGATACTCATTCGATACTGCTGACATGAGCCTAGGATAAGAAGGAATATCTTCATGACCATATTTTGAAGAAGTATGACCACTCTCTTCATGAGATCTTTTGGAAGAACCACTCATAATTCTTATCCAATGTATGTGTGAAAGAATATCCAGATTCTTGGTCGTTTAATCATCTAATGCTCCAATCTGGAAAACAACAAGAGCAAGTTCGATGAGCATTTCCTAGGGATAGGTAGATCAGGGTATTATCCAGGACTGCAAGGAATAGTAGGGTTTGGCGTACAGAATCCCAAGGATAAAACCATATAAAACTCCGGAATTAGAGTTGAGACTCGATAAAACCAACAAAGACAGCCCACAAGATTCAACAATTACTGTGGTACTCTGTATATCATCATCTACCATTTAGTTGAGGGGAAAAACAGATGAAAGAAAATCACCACAAATTCCCCCTTTTCTTCCCCCCTTAACTTAACTCAGAAGCAGGTATAAATATTCGGAGGTTCTCAAAGTACTCTTTGCGGCCTGCTGAGCAGAATAGCAGTACTCTCACCAAATTGATCAAAAAGATAAGAAAGCATTGATTTCCTGCTGGGGTGTTCTATCGTAATTGTGGATCATTCATCGTCATAGTTACTTGCCAGTGAAGGGAGATACGTATGTTTCACATCGACAATGGCAAATTAATTAAGAGCAGAGATGGATTTCTCTGTGTGTGTGTTTGTGAGAGAGAGAGAGAGAGAGAGAGAATCAGCACGTTCTTGCTGTCAGCTAATAAGTCGCAGCGGGTGCAGAAAGCAGGCACAGGGAGTTGCGTCGCAGAGAGCAGAGATCAGAGAAAGAAGGGACGAACATTCATTCAGTCCGACCGGATGAGCAGAACAGCAGCAGTTTAGACCAGGCAACTAAAAACAGGGAGGAGGAGGAGGAGGAGGAGGAGGAGCAACTAAAGATTTTCTAGCGCACACAGCGTCGGTCCAGTGGGCCTTTTCTGTGTCGGCCCATTGGGCCTCTCTGAAGCATGAGGATTTGATGCCGTCAAGGCCCAATAGACTTGGTCGCTCAAACTCTGCGATTAGTCCAACTGCTCAATGACGTGTGCCACGCAGCGTCAATTAAAAATGAGTAAAAGTAAGCGCTCATAATTCATAAAATAAGTAGTACTGAGTAAAAAAAAAATCAAATCAAATCAAATTGAAGTGAGAGAAGATTGATATTATGGTGAGAGGCATTTGAACTGTAAGTAAAATTTTTTGGTTAAGAAGATCGTAAAATAGAAAATACAGATAACAGTTGAAAGAGAGGAGAATTGACCTTAAAATTTATAAATGATATTATAGATCGAATTAGTTTAAATGGCAATTTCCGAAGTAAAAATTGAGACTGCTTTTGAGTTGGATGAACTCCTATGGTCAAGCTGGAATCCCCCGTTTCATACAATTTTGTAATACCACGTGCTCGTACAGCAGGAGAGTGTTAAAAGATTTGGTATTATTATTATTATAAAAATATATTTTTAAATATCAAATATCTTAAGTTTGATTTATATATTTCTATAAAATTGCAGTATTATTTATTTCTAAATTTTATTGTTATTCTAAGAAGATAAGCATGCAAGCCACATAATGTAAATAATCGGTTACTTTTATGTGTTCAGTATTCGGACCACCATACTGCTCCTCCACATCGTGTAACATTCGTTCCACCGTGTGTGTTTCTGTTTACATGCTGCCGTTCGTAATTCCAATTTTCATTAACCAAAATCAATCGCGTCTGTCGTATAAATCGATACAAGCTTTCATTTTCCGAAGGGGCACACATCTGACCGAACTCATGCGCCTCGGCATTGCATTCCCGTCCTATCTTTTCTGGCATGGCATCGACAGAATGATCCGAGTTTATGGCCTAATGCTACATCATATGATGTGCCCAACCAACTCCATCAACTAGATCGGATCGATGACTTCAGGTTTCGGACAATACAGTGGAGGAGGATGATGATCCGAGCTTATAATTATAATGCAAGGACGTTCCGATTCAATGAAATGGTCAAAATCGACGTGCAAATAGACATAAGCAAGAGTGGGTGACATAAAAGAGATCAGTGGGTAATTATGTAATTAACGATTTTACTGTCATATCCTCGATTTTTTTTTTAAAAAAAATCTCGCTAGTATTAAAAAGCAAATTTTATTTATCATGAGCAATTTTGAAAAATGAAAGTGACACTAAAGCTACTTTATAAGAAAAAAAAATGGGGGGATGAAATGAAGACCATGTCTCACAAAATTGTATGGAAATATAGATATATATAATTATTTATTTATAAAAATGTTCAAAAAAGATTAATTCCGTAAAAAAAATAAAACAGTTATCAACAGAAATGACTGAATAATCGAAAAATTAATCATTGCCGACCCTGGATCTGTTCCACAACATCTTCAGTGATTACTGGCCATCATCAGAAATCTCCTCTCAAGAGCACGATAGGCTGAAAATTCATCATACACACAGAGATTCATGCGCATATTAGCTTGCCCGATCGGCTATTCATCACCGCGTAAGTGCTTTTCAGGCACCCAGGAATCAGCTCTAACCGAAGAGAGAGTCACAGAGGCGGTGTATTATCTCCCGAAAGGTACTTACGAAATACACAGTTCCCAGAGCGCTACCTTGATAGTCTGAGTTCTGTAGCCCAACTTCGTAATAGGCCGAGGACAACCGTGCAAGTAGAATAGCAGGCCAGAAGATTTCAGAGACCAAAGCAACATTATCAAACTCTCAAAGAAAACGCTGAAGGAAAACTTTCGACTGATGTTAGCTTGATCAGAGGTCCAGTTCCCTCTTCATCTACTCATGTGCAACTGAACTTCAAGACATGTACATTAGTCAGAATCATATCACAGAGTTCATCCCGTTATCTTCTATTACAGCTGAAAACACGAGTAACCTCCGGCAGTAAGTGCCACGAAAAGGACTGCAGGCATGTGTCTGGCCTTTTCGGCCTTCCACAGGAGACTAAAATTCTGTGTCGAAGCAAGCCATCATGAACTTTGACACCACCGTCCTTGCAAAGGGAATGTAGCTCAAGCTATACCTGTACGGAAATGTAAGCCATCGATGAAAAAAGGTGCACAGTGTACATTATATGTATCTATGAGAAGAATGTGATTACTCAAAAGAAAGGGATACATAATACGATCAACGATGCTAATGAAGGACATCCTTTCTCACATGTCAAGTAGAACCTATACATGAGCACATAATGTATGAATCAGACTGCAAAAGGTTTATTCACCAGACCCAGGTTGGCCCATCTACTTAAGCCAAGGTTGATTCATCAAAATTTGCAGTATCTTTTCCGATAGATTGGCAGTTAATAGATTGACAACCTCCCTGACATACTGCACAGTCACCAGTAGGAAATTAAGATGGTACAAGATGTCCTCTTGAGAAAAGCTCACGGACATAACAAGTACAACCCTGTTTTCGCATTGAAAGACCAACAACCACAATACATAATCTAGTGTTGAAACCTGCACCATGCGCATAATTTTAACAGTTTCCACTAATGGTGTCCAACATAGCCAAGAAACTTCTTAAGCCAAGGATGAGTTTGTTCAAAATAAATATGCAGATCTGGCACTATTATATAGGAAGACGATGCACCCCAAAAATTGGGTGTAATTACCACTATCCTCTCGAGTCCCTACTGTACGCTGATGTAAAAGGCAGTACTGTAAATGGTGTAAACTTCGCTGATTTACCTCTGATAATGGATAAAATCAATAAAACTGAAGTTTCTTTCTGCCAAAAAATGCTAACCATGTCCAAAACAGTCTGGACAGAAAGATATAAGAAACATAGAAAACAAAAAAGGCAAATGGGATAGGAACATCTCCACAGATGCAAGATAAGCAACAAATGAATAGTAACTTTTGTGCCCAACATACCATATCAGGCCACCAAACTCTAAAATGATAGCTAGAAGAGTCAACAGCTTGTTACGAACCTGCTCATCACAATTGCAAGAAAAATGTGTTAGCCTTGAAGGCCTATAGTGGAGCCTAAGTTGAAATGAAATACGTTCATCGAACTATTACCAATTTCAACTTACATAGAGAGCACAAAACAATGCCACTATAATGCTGGCAAGATATAAAGCTGTGGCATATATTCGAACAGGATCAAGCATCATGTTCACCTGCCGCTTGGGACCTATGAGGAATGCAGTGCTGAAACAAAGAACTGTTTAGATTACAGATATCATAAGAGAACGAAGTAACTACTAGAAGCCCAGCTGATGATGACAGGACAGTATGAGTGCAGTTTCTATTTGATCCTTATCTTCCTGTGTCTCCTTTTCCTATTCATTATTGACCAATGCAAGTCTGAGCTGAATAAAAAAAAAAAATTGCTACCATTGCCAGTACTGCCGACCATAAACAGAGTAAAACTAAAATTACAGGCTCAGTGACGGTTAGTGAACAGCATGGAACACACTCACAAGTTCAAGAATACGTACCTTCCAAGAGCAAGCAAATTGCCAAAAGTGAAAGTGATCCCGAATTTAATTGGATTGAAGAAGACAAGCATTGACTGGAAAGAGATAAAGCGACTGAAACTTGGGAGAAAAAGCAGAAGCCAATGCAGAAACAATAAAAAGAAAGCATAGAACTTGTTGCTGCAGCATGCATTAATTCAATCAATCAACTTACCAAAAGGGTACAGGTCAGTCCAGCCACCAAACATATGACGAAGCCGTATAACCTCTGCTCGACAACAAAAGCAAAAGACCATCAGTGATTTCGATAACCAAAGTTTCTAGACTTATTTCAACATGAAGTACATTACCATTTCATTTCTTGGAATATTAAACACTGGATAGATTGCGATCATGCGGAGATAAAGATAGTAATGGCAACCAACCCGAGCTGACCTGATCGTCTTAACTATTGACAAGTGGTCTAACACTGATGGACTCGGGATAGGAGTATACAAGAGCTAAGATAGCAAAATTTGACGGAGGCAATTATCCGGATCTGGAAGAAATGCCTGACTGAGGGCATCACTTGAGCAGCACAAGCAAAGAAATCCTGTTATAACTGGCTAGATCGGTACTATCTCTGACCTGCGGCAGCATTTTAATCTACACTTTTTGAAGAGAGGAGAGCGATTGAATATTTGAGGAAGAAAGAAATGACTGCAAGTACAGCAAGGAGCTCGCAAAAGTCAAGGTTCCGAACTAACTAGACCGATCCGGCCATCATCACAGAGACCACAGAGATGCAGGAGAATGCCTATCAGCTTAAGGAAGTAGATCGACAGGAGCAAGAAGAGACCTGTTTAGTGGACAAGGTGCACTGGCGATTGAAGTCGTCCATGAAAGAGAAGGAGTCAGCGTCAGCTGGTCGAGGGGATTCCTCGTCCACCTCCATCCCCACCAGCATCTTCACCTTCTCAAACGCCTGATTCATCCTCTCCATTTCCTACCTCCGTCTCTCTCGGTGCTTGGACAGATCACTGGTCCGCCAACTATCGAACTCTTTCGCGAATTAGAGAAGAATTCCCCGGTAGAAGAGCAAAAGTCGCAGTCTGGACCCGATGGAAGTGGTATGCGTAGACGCGAGAGGGGAAGAGAAATGAGGAAGACCGCTGGTCCGCTGCGCTGTGCTGAAGCTGGGTGAGCCTGCCGCCCTGCGTGCTGTGATCCGCTGCTGAGCTGAGCTGAGCTGCCTGCCTATGAATGATGAATAATCAATCAATCCCGATCCGTTCAGACCGAAGATGGGCTCCCAATTCGCTTGAGCCCGACGCCTCTGATTCTCAGATCTGAGTCTCATCTGGTGCACCAGCTTGCCCCAAATTTAACCCCCATCTCATTCGTTCGGTGGGATGTCACCACCCCTCGCATAGAATAGAACACACCTTCCGTTAACCCTTTCCTTCTCTTTTACACGAAGCATCAAGCGGAGACCAGGAAAAAATTATCATGAAAATTATATATATTTAAAGTTTTTATAATTAATTTTGATGTATTTAAAAATAATTATTTTAATGCACATAATTATATAATATACATGAATGAATCCTAATAATTAATTATTGTTCACTCGATAATTTTTAGGCTACCCATCGAGTTTAAGCCAGCAAAAAAAGGCCCAATACACTAACACCGTACATGGGCGGAGACTTATCGTGCGATAACTTATCCGACAATGATAGTAGGGTAGCCCGTTAAGAATTTTTCGAAAAAAAATTATAGTCTACCCTTTCCCTTTCATTCTTTCTAATCTTGCTATCCAATTATAAGAGTAAATGGTAATGTTAATTTTGCTCTTAACGCTTGCAATAATAATTCTCAAATAGTGTTGCAGCTGCCACTAAGTTATCATTATATCTTTGCCCAGATTGATTTTATCAAGGGCTTGCCTATTCTGATTCAATTGTGTTGCTACTTGTTCTAACTGGCTCTTACCATGCCCCGGTCTTATTCGGGTGGGTTGGCCCGACACGATTTTTTACCCCCCATAATCATGTTTGACCCGATAAAAATTGACCAACACATGATGGTGGTATGGTAAAAAGATGGATGACATGCCATATTACATCAGTAAGTTATACCAGCCTAGAATTGCCTTGTGATAAGGTCAAGTTATATATGACAATATAGTTACCGTTGAGATTACACTATATTATATAATGAAATATATTTAATTGAAAGAGTTATTATTATATATATATTTATCATAATTTTTAAAATTGGACCGGATAGAAAACTGGTGTAGATATGAGTTCATGGGTCGGACCGAGAGTTCAATGAGTTAAACGATATATTTAATACTATAATATTATCGATAAATATACATAATATTATGATATGAATTTGATTTATAACAAAAATAATTAATATAACTATTATATTAGATAAAAATTTAATATAAAATATAAAAATAAATTCAGTAAATTAAAATAAATACATTATAATGATTTTAATTTTAATTTTAATTTAAATCAACCGATTTTTCACCAGTTCAATTGGATTCATCAGTTCGACCAGGAACCGGTTGGTTCAATCGGAGTTGACCTCATTTAAAAGTACAATTAGATTTTTTTCTAGGAACTGAACCAGGTGAGTGGCCGGTTCCCATTGAACCGATCAAACTGATCGATCCGGTCCAGTTTTTAAAACTATTAAGTTAATTGTTAAAAGTAAAAAAGGTAAAAAATTCTACAATAATTCTCCTTCGTAGGATAAACAAACCTATAAGGCAGTTCCTTCGGGTAATTACGTTAAACACAGCTTTCAATTTTAAAATATAGTAATTAGTCATTCCATTTTGGGCCCGATGTTGTGGAGCGTCGGCCCATTCCCACGGATGTCAATTGGTTAGGGTGCTGACATGTCTCGGCATCGACGTCCCGGACTTTCAACACTGTCTGATCGCGTTCGCCCTGGCACACATATGGCCTATTTTGTCTCTGGGCTCCTGGACGACAAACATGAATGATCGATGATGATGATGATGATGATGATGATGATTCATGATATATATATATATATATGTATATATGTATTACAGTAGTACTACATCAACATGGGACGAGAGCGGCTTAATTGTTTTACATGGCAGACACTCGACACATTGGTTCTAGTTGATACGGCGGCAGTCCGAGCGGACTTCGCCATTGGAGCCTTCCTTGACATCGAGGGAGCCCATCTTGACCATCGCCTGCTGGAAGTCGAAGAAGAACATCGCCTGGTTCATGGCGTAGCCGTTGACCATCCCTCGGGTCCGGGGGCTAGCGAACAGCGTCTGGTCCGAGAAGAGCACCCCGGCCTTCCCCTGCAGCGCCCCGTAGTAGGCGTTGTCGAAGGTCGTCCTCGTCTGGTCGAGAGGCTGCTCCGCGTCATCGCCTCTGCTGCAGGTCCTCGACAGCGTATTGGCGAAGCTCGAATCCATCAACGGGTCCCGATCGCTCAGCCTCTGCTTGAACGACGAGCACCTCGCCACGCCCAGCGTGTGCGCTCCTGTGCCAGTGTAATTGCGCGATCAGTCGTGTGTATATATATATATATATATATACATGTGATATTAAAACCCATATCGGAAAAGTAACCGCAGCAATTACCGGAGAGAGCAACCATTTCTTGGGCAGTGAAGCCGTGCTTCCCGAACATGTCGATGAGCTGCGAGGCGTTAAAGAATGGCGGCGGCAGGTTTCTGGTATCCTCTATCTTCGATCTCCTTCCATCCTTTCTTCCTTTCGGTATTGCATATACTGGACCCCCCGCCTAACATATACATATATATATATATATATAATTATGAGCAAACACATCATGAAGTGAACGGCAGCATCCAGCCATGTATATATGTATGTATTTATGTCCTTGTGTGTGTGTGGTTTGTACATACGTACCCAGAAGACAGCATCTCTGGCGGCCATTGCGACGATGTCGGCGCAGGAGACGACGCCGGGGCACTGCTGCTCGAGCTGCTCCTTGGCGTCGTCTATCACCTCGTAGCCCCGCAGGCTCAGGTTGGCCGGTGAGTCCTTCTCCGCCGTGTTTCCCTTGGTGGAGTCGATCAGGACCGAGCCGTCACAGCCCTCGATGAAGCAGTCGTGGAAATGCATCCTGATGAGGCCGGCGGCGAGCGTGGGGTCCCCCTGGAGGGCCGAGTTGACAGTGCTCTTCACGATCGGCTCGACGAAGGGGCAGCTCATGAGGTAGTAGTCCATCCTCAGCCCGTCCACTCCTCCGAAGCGGCTGAGTAACCCTAGTAGTACTCCCACCATCATCATCTCCGTCAGCAACAACCCATTGACAATCAGCAGCGCCATTGTTGAATCTTCCGACACCACGATACGTTCTGTTTTGCTAAAATCGCGTGTACGAATCTATATATATATATATATATGTATATGCAAAACACGCACACGAACACACAAGATTGTAGAGAGGAGACGTTCAGTTCAGCAATAGTAAGACTATAGAGATCTGTGTGTATATTCGTCAGTGTGTGTGTGTATATATATATATATATATAAATATGAAGGGGGTGGACTGGGCCTAGCTGCTGGCTTATCATGATAGGACACAGAAGTCAACTGTAATGGAACGAAAAAGCAAAAGACAAAAAAGGAGGTCCGCACGATTAGTCCCCTCCACCTTGTAAAGTAAAAAATAAAATTAAAAATAAAAAAGTTCAAGAATTTGCCTGCCATTGACTATTTAATTTTAATAATAAAACATAAAATTGGCCGTGAGATTAATTTGGTCGATCCACACATAATTAATGAATGAATCACACGTTGAACTTTGGCAGCGTAAGTGGGCTCACGATATGATCCTTGTCATGCCATGTGCCATGCAACTGCAAGCAATAATTAACTCGTAAATTGGATTGATGTGTAATCATGATTAATTGGCTAGCACTACATGCATCTTACAAGGGGGATTAAGATTTGATGCGCGATTGTGACGGGTGTTTATGGGTACTTTGTAGAAGTGGGAGATACTAATTCCGATTTTCGAACAAATTAACTTGGACAGTTACTAATTGAATGGGGTTTCAATTGGTACCATAATCATGCATATTCAATAAATTTATTCAAAATATTAATTAAATCCAAATTTATTCTGATCGAATATATGGTCCATTTAACGGTTGTTCTTCACATAGTTTTAAAAACCAGTCCGGACCCACCTGTTTGACTGGTTCAACCCGGAATCGATCACTCACCCGGTCTGGTTCTTATAAAAAACATAATTATACTTTTAATGGGGTCAGCTCCGGTTAAACCAGTCGGTTCTCAGTATGACTAATAAACCCAATTGAACCGGTGGAAAAATCAGTAGATTTAAAATAAAAAATGAAAAACTGTTACAATATACCTATTTTATTTTATTACTATAGTTATATTTATATTTTATATTAAATTTGTGTTTAATATAATGAATATATTAATGATTTTTTTTGCTATAAACCATATTCAAATTATGATATTACATAAATTTATTAGCAAATACTATATTATTAATATTATTTATTAAATATGCAGTCTAATCTATTGAACACCTGTCCGACTCATGAACTTATGCCTATACTGATTTTCGATCTAGTCCGATTCTAAAAACTATGATTCTTCAAGACGAACCTCAATGGGAATTGGGATGGGAAGGTATGTGGAAATGGACAAGATTCGAAGCGAAATTGTTACTCGTCCAAGTGCATGCCCTTTTGTGCAGATGGGGATTATTTTATCATCTTCCGTTTGATACGATAAAATAACATACATACATACATATATATATATAGAGAGAGAGAGAGAGACATTTACAAACCCTAGTGCAGCCACACTGTACTCAACTTAGAATCAAGACGTCCTAGTAACCTTCATCACGAGGGGCGCCCATCGATGATTGAATTAACTAGTAGGGTGCAGCTGTTTTCCATTTCAGAGAAAGGTGGGAGAGAGCAGAAAGGGGGAGGAAGAACGCCTACTGTCGGGCCAGAGCTGTCGATCGAGTCGTCATATCCCCTTTCAGTGGTGTGATCGAGCATGCGAATATGTCCCCTTTCTGTGTTTCCTGTCGAGTGATGATTCTATAAAAAAAAAAAAAAGTAGGCACACTTGCTCGCTTGTGAGTGCTTCCCACGCGGTTTGCCTTCGTACATCCCACTCTCAACTCTCAACTGTCTCTGTGTGCGTTTTGTGCATTAGATTAAGCGCACTACCTACCTCAGTAGGTCCCCGTCCGGCGTGGATGGGTGCTGAAGGAGGTGACCGGGATCGGGAATGCAATCGAGCCACCGATTAGGATGGCCGACGACTGCTCCACTCAATTGTTGGATGTATTAGTGGATGACTTTGAATGGTCGTCATTTTGTCTCTAGGCTATAGTCGTCTCCTCTAGTGGTGTGTCGGGGCCGGCCGGGATCACCTCGTGGCCACAAACTCTTCGATGACTATTGTATGACACATCTTCGGTCCTTTTGGCAATGTTTATTCATGTATGATCTCCCTTTATCACCCGACCATAAAATAAGAATATATATGTTCTTCTTCTTCTTCTTTTAGTGAATTGGTCAGGTCCATGATGGTATAAGCTGAGATGTTAAACGGGTCGGGATGGCTCGGAACTGGACTGGACCGGTCCTAACCTGACTAGTAACCGCTCTTAGTGGGTTGATGGATCGTTACGAGTCATGTCAGAAATATAGGTTAGTTGAATTGTAATCGATTCGGACCGTTACCCCCCACTAAACATGCCTGAATCATTGCAAAACTAGAGTGGACCACCAAAATCTTACAAATTAATAGTCATATATTGTCAGATCAATTAATTTAAAAATAAATAAATAAATAAATCAAACCGTGAATCGACGGCCCACTTATAAACGGTTCTGAACTAGTTCATATATGTCTGAACTGTGATTCATAACCGGACCGATATATTAAATAAATGAGCCGAACCGTAACCGGACCAAACAGTTTCATGCCCGTTTTGAACTAATCCAAGCCTTCTGTTTTGACAACAATACTTGGTGGAATCATTATATGGGAGACGGAACATTGATTGATGCCTGCGTACCCAAGTTTCAGCCTTCAGCCACACGACCAAGCCTTCGACCAAGTGATGCAGCTCGACTAAAGCCCGCTCCCAAGTCTTATGGGCCTTTCCTGGTCATCGAAGTGTTACGATTATACAAGCTCGCAGTTTAAATAGATGCCATGATGGCAGTTAAAATCAGTTGTTACTCTTTCCCAGGAACTCATAAAAGAGTTAACAGTACAGTTGAGAGGAGGAATGACTGCAGAAGGGATTGCAACTTAGTGTACGAGTGATGCCGAATAAGATCATATCCCTTCCTCCTGAAATCCCTCTCTCTCTCTGTCTCCGACTAAGCAATCACATCATCGTAGCCGATTTCACATTTCAAGGCATACTCGATCGCGCATACACAGAAGAGGAGATGCAGAGAAAACAACAGTTAGGCCCAGAGAAGGAGAATCAGATGAACTATCTAGCACCCAGAAACTAGTGCGATTTTCTGTAGTTTAAGAGGGTAGCTCTAACATCTCGTGTAGTACCTTGACTCATTATGGGTCATAAAGAATTGGCTCGTGATGGGAAGTTCGTATCAAAAGATATCTGTAAAAGACTTTCCAATGTGGGATGTAATGTAGTCCAGATCTGGACAACCAATTAGCGGAACAAATTTTCAACCAAACAAATCCATAAGCCACGGAACCTGAACACAATTGCCATTTTAGGCCATCAAACAGGCCGTCGGATACAATGATTTGCTGACTAACCAACAAAGCTCCTATACAACAAACAGATCCTTAGAGACAAAACCCACAATCCCCAAATTTATGTAGCATTTACAATCCACAAGCATCAACGGTCCACAAAAGAAATACAAAAGTGAAAAAGAATTCTAATCAGAACCCGTCATCGGGTAATGCAATTGTCAGAAGAGAGTACTTGACTCGAACAGAAATTTTCCCCCTCTCCACAATCAACCTAGCCCCGGATACAACCCAGTACCCAGGAGAGTTCTGGGGTCCTCTAGTCATCTCAGTAGTGTCAACAAATCTTAGCAGCTTCGGGGTCTGGGTTGGTACCGGAGGACCCCCAGGATAGACAGCAGAATTGACGTTTACATCACTGGGTTTAGGAGCTGGTTTTTGTGCTGCTGATGAAAAATGTGTGCTAATCAACGTCGAGATTATTCCTGATTTTTGCCCAGAAACGGCAGGGGAACCATCCCACTCGGGTCTTTTAACAACCGTGGCACCAAGTAACTTAGAGAAGTGGAGCCTCAAAAACAAAACCTTCCTCATACCAGACTGCCCAACTTCGAAGTGTGCTCCAGTCACAATGGAGAGAACCTCATCTGACTCAACAGGAGCTGTACAAATGTGTGAGAAGCTCTTCCATTGAACCTTCTCATAGTACCTGCGATCCTGAGAGGGGCTGGACAATTTGCGGTCAGATGGTTCATCTACAAGTTGGAAGGTATCTGGCTGTGACGAAAGGTGCTGCAAGTGAATTGCTAAACAATTGCTTCTTTTCCCCTCCAGATATAACCGCATGCCAGTAACTGGCTTCTTGCCCACGTCAACCTGTGAATATCATTTATGGGAATGGAAGAAAATAGAATTATGAACCTGAGGCACCAAATCCATGTCTCAAACATGTGAAAAGAGTTCTCAATATTAAGCTAAACAGCCTGATCAGCTAATAGGACGGATATCTAAACAAAGTGAACTATATGCTGATCAATCTAGGACAAAACCATGAATTTATGACATCTCATGTTAGCAGAGAACTCAAGATCCCATGGGAACATCTTAGTCGTTTTGCCCTTCACAAATCATTCATCAAATTGAGATGGGAAGAATGGGTTCAACTTTCAATGAAGCAAAGGCATGACCAAAAGCTTCTTCACAGGAGATACACCGTCAAGAAGAGTTGTCCACTCAACTAATCCAACAATCTTATGAAATGCCTTGTATAAAACTACAATTGTTATTGAACATAGCTAATGCTGAGCTACTTATGAAGTGATTCTACATCAGCTGAGACTTAAGAGGTCCAGTGTCTATTCAGTTGGTCCAAGCTACAAACTCTGCATGCATCACCAGAGCACAATATTGGCAACAAAGAGTCAGTACTTACCAGGGTTGTGTTGACGTAGAGTTTAGGACCCATGAAGCTCAACTGCAAAGATGTATTAGTTTGTTGCTTCTTCTGAGGGCCCAGGGCAAGCTCTCCAAAAATAGGTGCCCAGTGCCTCGGAAGCTGAAACTCCAAAAACTGATGCAGTTCTTCAATTGGTGGTTTATCTGCCCTCAGAAGCACCAAAAGGATAATCATGATGTTGTTCTACAAAATTCTATCCCAAGATAACTTTATTGTAAGCACCAGCAATCATCAATCAGCTCGGATGATTAGAAATGTAATGATTGAACAGATAATTGGTTTGATGATTAGAAATTTAATGATCGAGCAGACAATTGGTTTATTTCCACATGGATGACATACTGCGACAGGAACAAAGCAGCTACCAGTAGCATGCCATGGTTGGAGGACTCTGATGGGTTGATAAGCATGGAAGAAATGGCCATATTCCCTCAGGTGCAATATTCTAGTAATATTTCAGCATCAGGGACTTCACGCTATCACTACAATGGGAAAATTAAACTCATGCTTCAGGAGATCACTGAATTCTTATTTGTTCTCAAGGATCAAAGAGGGATTATTAAGTGATTTTTTTCTGATAGAAATCTCGTATGCAGCATTTACATGGCACGGTATCCATGTAAAATGCCATTTTATGAACTATGGCATCATTCACCAAAATCTCAAAATAAAAGTTGCATTTTTTCCCAAAGTTCCCTGGCTTTCCACTTGCACAAACTAGAAAAAGAATCAACAGACCTAAACTAGACTAAGTCTTTCTGCTCACACAAGCTAGAAAAATGGACCGGTGAAGATTAGATTAAATATTGCACTATATAGACCTAAAGGCTGCTGTCAAGTGTAAGTTGCTGGGAATAAGAGATTTGCAGAAGAGAGACCTAAAGGCTCAGGAAAGGAAGATCCTCCTCGGTAAGATTGCAATAAGCTGTCTCAGTTCAGTTTCTTCACTCATAGATTTTCTAGTGCATGGACTAACATAACAAAAAATTCAGAGGTATGGAGTAGACCATGAAAGCATCAACAAAAGCTGTAAGTGCAGTACTGTAAACGAACAACAAAGGTTTCTCCTTACAACGGAGGTAGAGGTTAATGGCATGACTCAAGAACCCACTCCCATGGATTCCGCTCAGCAATGATGCAATTGGGATGAATGTCATGGAGATCGCCTCAGCCTCTTCGTGGACAGTTTGACACCACTTGGTGTGTGATAAATTTTTTCTAGTACTTCCACCTTTCCTTCTGCACTCAAACATAATATCCTGCAGCTGGAAAAGCACAAATAATTAAGCCATGGATAAGAGAAAAAAAATTTGGGGACAGAACAAGTCCAATGTACAGGTGATCTAAGGTATCAATTGAGAGGCAAGCCATCTGGGCCTACTATCCAACCAAGAAGCAAAACTTACAGATGAAAGCAAGATAATGGTTAACAGAATGGCAAAAGAATGGACAGGCTTTGTTTGTATGGCCACAGAAAAGTTATTTTCCTTTGAGAAATGATAAAGAAGACATGTTCTCTTATTTGGCCTTTTTTTTTTGTAATAGCTCCTTAGATCAGTCAATATGCAGTCAAGGCCACAGACGATAGTGTTTCACGTTTCACTCTGTGAAAAAGTAAGGGCCTGTAGTGGGTACAAGTGAGAAATCAATTAGATTTTGTACCTCCACCTGGGAATAAGAAGTGGATGGAAGTGCTTCAATGACGTCGAGCTCCTGAACCTGCAGGAAAGATTAAAATTTAACTTTTAAGAATTGAAGTGTTGCAGACCCATATAGAAGAAAAGCTCCGGGGATGTAAATCAATTGCACCTCTTCCCACTACTCAACCCTTAAAATCTAAAAATGGTCATTGAAGACCTAATGGTTAACATGGAATCAATTGAGTAAACTGTATGGTGAAGAATGAGAGGATCATCAAAACCTTTTCCCTGTCATTTAGTTTCCCAAAATGTGTCCCACCCTTCCAGTTCTCATCGGTGAACAACTTGTCAGCCAGGTCCTTCAGTTTCTTCTGTACATTGGCAGGCTGAAGAGATGACGAATGCTGCTGCTTTGCGTATATTACATCTTTCCCACCCATCTTCACACCAACAATAACATGGGTTCCAAACTTTTCTATGAACCTGCAATTAAGAAGATATAAAATGCTACTTCCCTCATTTGGACAAGGGCTATGTTTAGATCTTTGCCGAGAAAATCACATAAATTTTCAAACATGTCNTCATTTGGACAAGGGCTATGTTTAGATCTTTGACGAGAAAATCACATAAATTTTCAAACATATCTTACTCAACCACATTGGAGCTTTCATAAAATATCTAAATCCAAAAACGGAAAGATCAAGAAACAGGATGACATTTGATACATGAAGTAGTTCATTGCTGATTTCCTATTCTAGATATCTTAATGGAAATCCTTTCTTCATCTACGCCGTTTTGAAGCATCCATATTTATTTAGATCGGAACAGGTCTGTTGAAACATACGATCCCACATCGATTAAATGAAGAAAACATTGTGGGCTTATAAGAAGGTTGGATAGCACCACTTATCAGCTTAAGCTTTTAAGTGGAAACAGGCCGGGATTACAACGAATTTAACAAGGTCAAACAAAAAATGAGTAAGTAGAGGCTGATATCTCTTATTTCGAGACTACAAAGGAAGGCAAAAGATAAACACGAAGCAAAATAAAATAAAAAAATCCACAGAGAACGCAAGTACATAACAGAAGGAAGATCAGGTTTCCAGTACCTGGCGAGAGCGGCAGGGTCCCATGACGAGGGGACTGCCTGCTTGACATGATCAGCCAGGACCAGCTGGGACTTTTCTAGGGCGATGCTGTAAAGGGTAAGGAAGACTCCGTCGAAGGCAAGGGCCTTGGTGTTGGCAGCGTCCTGTTGCCAACCCTTCCTGAAATCAAACGCGGCATTGAAGTGGCCAGTGGGAATCTTCCCAGACAGAGAGAGCTCCTGGTTAAACTGCTCCGACATCTACAGGCATAGCAACAAGGACAGTAAGATGTTAACTACGTCTAATAAAATGAATTGAATGAATCATAGGTCATCCTTGGCATCATCATGACCTTCTTCTTCTTCGTGCTTTTATCCCTTTTATTGGTGTGGGCTTTTCCCGGTTCCATCTTGCTCATATTCCTTTCTTTTTTTTTTTTTGTTATTTTAGAAAACGGAAGCATACCTAGGGCCGACCTCTACCCACCAAACAAGAGCATCTCGGCATGGCAAGAAAGAGAAGAAGAGAGAGAACCTGCTGAAAAGACAGGACATCGGAGCTGAACCTCATGCGCTCCCCTTTGTCGCAGTTGATGGGGTTCGGGACACCGGGGATAGGACCAACGCCTGGGATGGAGATGTCCCGGAGCTTGTCGGCTTCGGGGATGATGATGACAAGGCGTTGGGGCTGCTGGAGCTGCTTGCAGTATTTGAGCCTCAGATCGACCGCAAGATCGTACCCCAGCCCAATAGACTGTATGGCAGCCTCTGCCGAGCGACGTCTAGTTCTCGATGACTTCATACCAAACTCTACCGGATCTCCGAGTTACCCCTCCACGAACTTCCCTTTCTGCTGCTGCGGCTCCGGGGTTCTCTCTTGCCCTCTTGGGCGTTTGCTGCTGCGATCAGTCTATCAATTGCAGGGCCACACACAGAGAGGGAGAGAGAGATCAAAGGGCAGGTGTGAAAAGCAACACCCAATACAAAAATTCCCAACCCAAAAGTCCAAGGAAAACGAAGAACGGGTGCAGAGTGACTTGCAGGGAAATTGCTGACGTAACGAGAACGACGAGGACAAGTTAAGCAATCAACACCGACTCCTCTGCAGTAACGAGTAACAAACAACTACCCATAAGCGGAAATTCCGCAAAACACACAACATCAAATCCCACCGTCCCAAGACATTGCTCGGCACCCCTTTCACCTCTTCCCAGGTTGACAACCTCTCAGTCTCAGCTTTGTTTTTGTTTTTTTACATTTTACAATTCTTATTTGACTAAATATTAACACATGAGAGCCGCTGACCGTCCTTCGAGACGGCTGCTCGTTTTCGGGATCATCAAGGTGAAGGTGAATCCACATATTATTAAATTTTAAAAAAAAAAGGAATAATATGGGCATCCCATGGGAAAAAAATTGAAATTTTCGACAAAATACTGATGCGTGACTGGTAAATGCTGATCAATCATCCACATAAACCTGCAGTATTTACTGCTAATTCTATCAAGGAAATTAGCCTCTCTCTCTCTCTCTCTCTCTCTCTGAGTAATTTACAACGACAGGATCATTTAATTTAATATCTTTATGAACAGAGCAGAGGAAAATTTGGACTTCTCTTGTTCTGCTTCGGCATCGCTACTCGCTAGATGGACCGATGAGCTAGCTGTTCGATCATCACGCACGGCTCCGGGGGCGCCGGCGGCAATTAGCCAACTGAGGCGGCTGGTTGGAATCGTGGGGGAGGGTGGGCGGACCGGCGGAGGACGCGGCTGTACACATTTGACTTCCACGTAACCCGACAAAACATGAGAAGGATGGATAGTATTCAAGTTGATTATTATTTGAAAGTGGCCCAAGACATACTAAGACGGCTCGGCTAGGTCTGAAATGGGCACATCAAAGTCTGGAACTGGTATAGATTGTCCCAAAACTGGCACGTAAACTAGTCTTATTGAACT
>CXYZ01002951.1:1184530-1227011 GCA_900006705.1 Sonneratia caseolaris
TTTATATATATATATTTAAAAATAATAAATTTTAGACTTCTAATTAGTTTTTTGAAATTTATAAATTGGTAGCATATAATGGCATAGGATGGAGAATCCTATTAACAATATCTCATGTCAACCAAGCAAGTATCAAACTCTATTAACAGTATCTCATGTCAACCAAGCAAGTGTCAAATTCTATTAACAATATTCAGTCATTCAGGGACAGGTTCAGGAACCTGAGTCCAAGGGCGACAAAACTCATAGCATAAGTAAGAAAAAAAATGAGAAGGGGGTGACAACAAAGGTTTCATAAAATCCGTGGAATTCATGTAAGAATAATTTATAACCTTTCTTGGGGTCCGAAGGAGCAATCACATAGAACACACCGTCCTAAAATGCATTCCTACAAGCATTTACAATTTGCTGAGGGGAAGGAAAAAAAATACACTAATACTTACCTGACATCCTCAGGACATGTTAAAGACAATATCCATTATCCCGTTCTTGCACAAACTGGTGGGGTCTTCCCGGTTGATTGAGTATTCAATCTGGTTGCTCATTTGAATTGAAAGATCTGTGACTCTGTGCTATTGAATTTAGCGGTTGAGACTGATGAGGCATCTACTGAGAGAAACGAGCAAGTAGGGGAACAACTACCCGTGAACAAGAGGGAAATTGAGTGTCTGGAGATGGTGCTGGATTGCCAGTCCATCCAGTGACTGTCCCTGCAGCAAAGGCTGTCAGATTCCTCGCCTTGGCAGGAATTGCTAACACCCGCTCATCTAGTGCAAAATTATTCAAACTGTCGTACGGAGGTTCAGCCATCAGATGTGTTCAACTGAATCCTGGACTCTAAATCTGATATCCAACACGGACTGTATTTCTTTATGTTTTCTTTCACTCTCTTTTCCTGTAATGCCAGGTGAGGTAGTTGAAATATCACCGGGGCCAGGGGCATGGTGTGCACTGATGGGGATACCAACATGGAACTGTAACTCCATCTAAGTCTTCTGCCCTTGACATGCAAACAGTAATCTTCGCAGGTGATCCTGCTTTTTATGATCTTTCTGGGCACCTTGACTTTTTCCCACTAAGCGCATTGAAGACGAACTTGAGTTCTTTCTTCAACTGGACATTGACAGTGCACATAAAACATCAAACCATCAGAAAGAACAGTCCGNCTAAGCGCATTGAAGACGAACTTGAGTTCTTTATTCAACTGGACATTGACAGTGCACATACAACATCAAACCATCAGAAAGAACAGTCAGTGAAGAATGAAAATTTCTACTCCTCAGAGGATCCATTAATTGCTCTCAACTCTCATAATCAGCAGAAGATGCAATTCCCTTCATTACCAGGTTGAGAGCAGTTAGCATCTCATAAATGGAACTTGAAGAAGGATGCACTCTATCGGCGACATAAAAGCAGTTTGTTTTACCATTAATCATGATCCAACTACACCCAGGTTCTTTCCTCAAACGCTTCTCTCTCATCATCCTCCTCACTCCTGCCACAAAATCCCATCTGTTAGAGGTAGCATGTACATTTGACACTGAGATGTAGTTCGAGGGGTTTCCCGGTTCTAACTTAATAAGGTAACTGTAAGCCAAATCCCGCATCTCATCATTCCCATGAATAATAGAAGCATTTACAAGAGCCCCCCAGATACTTGGTCCCGCTTCAACTCTCATACAAGTGATAAATCTCAGAGCACGGTCAAGCTGATTGGACCGTCCTAGCATGTCAACCACACAAGCACAGATCTCAACTGTGGGTTCAATTTTATAATCGTTTACTATCTTATCATATATATTTAGACCCTTTTCGTGTAATCCTGACCTTGCGCAGGCTGAAAGAATCCCCACTACAGTTATCATATCAGGTTTAATTCCAAGAAGAAGCATTTCATCATACAGAGCAACAGCTTCCTCTCCTTTCCCATGAATCCCATACCCGGAGATCATCGAACTCCATGAGATTGCATCCCTGGAAGCAGCCCTCTCAAATGTCTGTCTAGCATAAGCTAAGTTCCCACACTTACCATAGGCGTCAATTAATGCATTAGCTACAGAAACTGAGATCTCATCACACATTAAATTTCTGATCACAAACCCATGAATCTGTTTTACCGAAACTAGACCAGCAAACATGCTGGAAGCAGGGAGAATACTTATGATAGACACCCTGTTGGGTTTGATCCCATCTCTTAGCTGCATATGACCGAAAAGCTTCAAAGCTTCCTCAGGCTTTCTGTTCAGCACACATCCATTTAACATTGCTGTCCAGGCATACACATTCCTGCACCCCATTCGGTTAAAAATATGCCTACCTGAGTCTAGTCTTTCATTCCTCGAGTACATATCAATCAAGCAACAATCCAGGTGAGCATCAACACCGCGCATTGCATCCAATTTATTCCTCAATATGTAACCATGGAGCTCCCTACCATACTTGAATTTGTGAGTACCCCCACCACACAAAGGCAAAACACTGGAGATGGTGAAGGCATCAGGCTTTATACCTTCACTATGCATACACTTCATAGCATCCCATACTTCATTACCTGAACTACCATCGCTCAGAGTAGCAAAGCCAGTAATTAGCACGTTCCAAGAACTGACGCTTCTCTCAGGCATTTCATCGAATAGTTTCTTGGCATCCCCAAACTCCCCACATTTAGAGTACATGGACATTAAGGAGTTGACAAGAACGGTATCCACTACGAAGCCACGTTTCACGCTCATAGAATGGGACAATCTGCCGCAGTACAAGTCCCGACTCTCGGCGGCGGCTTTTGACGTAGAGGCGAGAGTATAATCATCAGGCAGCACATCGTCCCGACACATTTGCACAATCAGAGTGAAAGCCTCACTGAAAAAATGGTTCTTAACGAACCCGTTGATAAGTGAGTTCCACGCGTATATGTCCTTGTCAATGACCGAGTCAAATAAGAGCTTCGAGTGAGATGGGCGCTTCCTGGCAGAGTACGCAGAGATAAGTTTCGTGGCGAGGTGGGGAGCTCGAGAGAGGGTGCCTGTGGTGATAGCATGAGAATGAGATTGTTGAATCAGTCGGAGGGATTTGGTTTCGGATGAGATGTGAACAAGATGGAGAAGATAATCGATCATTGAAGAAGAAGAAGAAGAAGAATAGGAACAGGTGGTGTATGAGCAAGTTCCAGTGATCGTTATTTTGAGACGACAGAAGCGGTTCATGAGCTGCAGCAATGGAGTTTCTCTTGAATCTGCAATACCTCTCTCTCTGTAGATTCCTTTCTTCTTCCTCAAGATTTAGTCGCATCATAGTGGCGGTGAGGATACGAGCATGGAGCCCATGTACGTTTCTGATTGAGGTGATGGAGGAGCACAAGGATGGACAGAAGTGGAGGGGTTGTTTTCCCACAACTACGATGATATTGGTATCAAATGGATGCTTTCCGAAAACAGTATAAATGGAAGGCAGCTGCTGGGCTGCCGTCGATCCAATATGGGAAGAAGATAGGGAGAAGTGTTCGTCCTGTCAATGGCAGGTGGGATGCCGCGCAGCTCTCAAGCATCATGTCGATGTCATTGTCGTCTGATAGAAGATCGTCTTGGATCTTACACGGTAAAAACTTCCTTAACGCAGCCATTTCTTTCTTCCTAGCCCGTTTCCAGCAGCGGCGGCAGCTTCTTCTTGAATCCTTTGCCCTGACACGTACTTGTCCGTGATTGGGGAAGAGAGATTGTTACTCCGGGCCGAGGAGATAAGAAGAAGCTTCTGATTACTCTCTCTCTCTGGTTCGTTCTCCATCCTTTCATCTGGTTCTGCTACTGCTGCTGGATCGTCACCCTAGTTTCTCTCCTGCTGCGCCGTTAAACTCGCATTTACATGTTGAATGCAATGAAAAGTCCGTAGGTTCCGAGACAAGTGCGACTCTGGACTCCTGAACTGGATTGCTCCTTGGTATAGTGCTAGTCTATCTTACCCAGTCACGCTCTGATGGACAAACTAACTCGGCCTAATCACATCCATTGCTATCTCAACTGCTTCTCGTTTAATGTTTAGACAGGACATGGGCGCCAAATCTTCTGCTGACTATGAGAATTTGGGTGGACTGGACTTACTGTCCAGGGAATGTCAATGTGTATGCAGTATCGTCCGGGTCATTGTGAGCAGTTCATATGGTGTTGATGAAAATGCCTCATTACATGCTTGAGAGCGGATGACTGTTTAGCCATGCCCTTTTTATGCCGTTACTTTCTCCGCCACCTCCAATAGTCAGTAAGATAGTTGTGCTGAGAGCAATTCATCAAGAATTAAGATGAGATAATTAAGCACCTGGACCACAGATGGATGCTGGACTACTAAGTAGCTAGGCGGTAGAGGCAAAGTAGTGGAGTATGTGAGCCCGAGAAAGGGTTGAATGCGAACCACCCATGTCTTTGAAAGGATTGGCGTTTATACAACAAGAAAAATTCATTAGAAGTTCTGGAGTTCATCAGTAAATTGCTTTACACCAATGTGAACTTGCACATAAGTAAAGCATATAAAGGAGGCACATGTTTGCATTTAGGCCTTTGACCACAGACTATGAAGTAGCAAGCCTAAGTGGGAACGATAAAACTTTGGGGAAAAAAATATATTTGTTTACGTATTTATAAATTATGTTAGTAATTTGTTTGGCTGGTTTTAGATACCAGCTAAGAAAGAGGCGTTGCAGGCCTCTTTGGTGAATGCTGCAATTGATTTATATGGGCAATATGAGGTGTCTAATTTTGCTCTTGTTTTAGCTGGTTTTNTGCAATTGATTTATATGGGCAATATGAGGTGTATAATGTTGCTCTTGCTTTAGCTGGTTGTCCTCTTCTCCAATATGTTGAAAATACATAGTAGCTTCTTGGTTTTTCCGTTGTTGACACTGCGGGCAGCTGATTTTGCCGAATGTTGGGAGTCAGCATGTTTGACATGTAACTGGCAACCTTCTTTTGGCAATCTCTGGGATTGACTCTGTATCTGTGGGTCACAGTGTGTGCTTTAAACTTTCCTGGCTTTTTACTCATCTCACTTCGTGCACCACTTTTTCTTAGCATGTTAATGTTGCTCAGGAAAGCAGTTGGTGCCTTTTTCATCTACATGCTGTTTGTCTCTGCTGATATACTTGCCATCAAACATTTTTTTTTCACATTCCTCAGCACAAGGACGTGAGGGTTCAAGATGCAAGTTGCGTAGTTATATTCTTGATAAGAAACCTTGGCTGCAAAATGCAGGCTGGTTTGCTGTTGAAATAACCGGAGTTTTGCGTTATATTTGGAAAATTCAGAGGCAAGAAAGTGATGGTAACCATGTAAGGGCATTCTTTGGTTTCTAAGTATGACACTTGTGTTGGTCAAAATGGGGAACATCGAAAAAGGTTATGGGTACGCTTCATCCTTGGATGGTTGCCAAAAATGGAGTTGTATTTCTTAGATATTTTGTTCAATTACTTTGTTGTCATTGAACAGATAGTCCCTGGAAATGTTCAAACTGGTAAGCTGGGCAATAAATTTTCCAGGTCCAAGTGGATCTTCTAAGATCGGGGGGCCTTTCAGTCGGTTTGATAGCCGGGCTCGACTCTTACGTGGTCAGTGACCATGCATTGCATTGAATTGAATTGGGAAGTGCGAGCCATGAAGTCGAGATCTGAATCCAGGATGCATTACAAGTATGCCCTCTTCTCTGTCATTTCATACTCCTATCCATTAATAATGAACATTTCCTACAGCTGAGAGAACTTCGTCTTAGTGCACCGCTGGATTACGCAGATTGGATCAAACTACGCCCTCTTTTACCAGATTCTTGTCGATCTGGAATGAGCTTAGGGGGCCGCCGCGTGGGCCACCTCGTTTCGGCCCTTAAATGAACTAACTCAGTACTTTTACTTACCCATGTAAGTTTTCCACTCATTGGGCAGAGCCCTAGATTGATGAAATAGTTACAGGCTAACAGGACAATAGCATAACCCGACGGAGACCCAAACTGGACACATGCATGGGCTTCTTAAAAGGATTAAAAAAAATAAAAATAAAAAAGGGCAGATTTGGTCATGAATCTAAAGTTTCTTCAAGTGAATACTGCTCCACCTCAAATGGACAGGAAAGATTTGCTCTTAAAGGTCGGTTAACGGTTGGATCTGTACATGCCAAAACAGCCCTATCCTCCTCTGCATTCACATTGACTGGAGGACAATTACTACATTGCTGTGTATTGCCAGATTTCTTTCCTTCGTCGCTCCGAATCCTCACTTTCCTTTTTTCCGTTTCTTAATGTCAGTTATAAAAATGATGAGCACAGAGACAACATGGGACTGTGCTTGAATCTGTCCAAAGAGAGAGGCAGACATGGCTGTCTCATTCACTAAGATTGCTCTCACACTCTGTGCAGTAATCTACGGCTTTTGTCTATGCTCTCTGCAGGCTGCTTCCGAGGCTGGCTTCAGCGTGGAGCTGATTCACCGCGACTCCCCGAGGTCCCCATTCTACGACCCGTCTGAGGCCCCAACCAAGCGGATGCACAAGGCCCTGGCCCGCACCATCTCGCGGGCTGGCCGCCTCGGCCCCGCAGCTGGCTCGGGTGGAGACTCACCTTTCTCGGAGGTCATCCCCGACACCGGCTCGTACCTCATGAACATCTCGATCGGGACCCCGCCTTTCGAGATTGTCGCGATTGCCGACACCGGCAGCGACTTGGTATGGACCCAGTGCCGCCCTTGCGATGACTGTTACCAGCAGGTCGCCCCGCTCTTCGACCCGGAAAAGTCGTCGACCTACCGGGATGTTTCTTGCACCTCAAGCGTGTGCACCTCGCTTCAACGCACCAGCTGTGGCAGGGGCGGATCAGGGCAAACCTGCCACTACTCCTACTCTTATGGGGATCAGTCCTACACTAACGGCAATGTCGCTGTGGACACCGTCACCCTGGCCTCAACCTCGGGCCGGCCAGTTGCCTTCCCCCAGACCCTGATCGGGTGTGGCCACGACAACGCTGGGACGTTCAACGACAAGACATCAGGGATCATCGGGCTTGGAGGCGGCCCGGTCTCCCTCATCTCCCAGATGGGCCGGTCCACTGGGGGCAGGTTCTCGTACTGTCTCATCCCGTTCCTCGGAGAGACTGACAAGTCGAGCCAGCTGAACTTCGGCACGAGAGCCGACGTGAGCGGGCCTGGGACAGTCTCCACCCCCTTCGAGCAGGATGAAAGCGGGACATTCTACTACCTGACCCTTGAGGCGATCAGTGTCGGGCAGAGCAGGATCCCCGTCGCTGCCGGCTCGCAACTTCCTTCGGCCTCCGAGGGGAACATTATCATCGACTCTGGAACGACGCTCACGCTCCTGCCCGAGGACACCTCCAACCGGCTGGCGACGGAGGTCGCCAAGCGCATCAGCCAGGATCCAATCTCCGACCCCCCTCAGCCCCTCCAGCTTTGCTACTCGACCACCGCCGACATCAAAGTGCCCCCCATCACCGCTCACTTCACCGGCGCCGACGTGCAGCTCGGCCCCTCGAACGCCTTTTTCAAGATCTCGGATGACGTTGTGTGCTTGACTTTCGTCCCCACCATAGTCGAGCAGGCCATCTACGGAAACCTGGCGCAGACGAACTTCCATGTCGGATACGATCTCGAGAAGAAAACCGTGTCGTTCAAGCCTACGGACTGTTCAAAGTTTTGAGCGTGGGAGGAGGCCGTTCGTTGCATATTATTATTAGATGGGACTATTTTCTTAAAATAATAGATGTCAGTCAAAATTTGCAGTACTATGCGTTCGATTTGGTCCAATTCATTTTCTCAACTGTAGCCCTGGGGCCTCTTGGCATTTGATCATAGAAACCAACCATTCATTTCTCTGTTCTGCCGAAAATGCAAAGACTTCACCAGCAGGCCACACTAAAACGTCCACTGTGATTTGAAATTACGATCCGCTCAATGTCAGAGTCGGGATCTTATTAAACAATGAATTGAACCAATGGTCTGATGTCAAAGAATGTGAACGGGGAAGTTCCAGAAAAGAACCGTAACCTCTACAGTTACACCTCCGGTCATGGGAAGCCCTCTCGCCTAGCTACACACCGAGAACGGCTCCCTCTCCAATCAGCAAATCTATTACAAACCGAGAAGGTTATACGAAGAAAGTGAGTTCACTGCAGTGGATGCTGCCTTTATAGCAGAGTTGGACCGGACCCTCTGAATTTGCAGCGATTCCGCATGAGATCTTTGAAGATCGAGGATGGCAGAAGGACGACGGGGGGGAATATCGATGCCTAACAATCAGGGACCTTCAGGGAATAAGCGAGGACCATGACGAAGTCTTTTGCCGATGACCCGGTAATTGCAGGTACTCTCTGCGAGGTAGCCGCAGTCTGTAGCCACAGGTCGACTAGATTGTACAGCAGCAATGTGGGGAGCACTGTTTGCCCCAAACATTTTATTTCCACCTGCAAAACATGGTCAGGGAGAACAATTAGCTTCGCAAAATGGAACAAGTAACAATGTCAGTCCATGATAATCTTTAGTAAATATCAAATAATAAATTGCCCACTCACCAATATCTTGTGGATTATGTGTTTTACTTTAGTAAGAATTATGTTTTATTTTTAATTTTAGCTCCTGTAGAAATGCGTACTAACAATAGGAAATCAAAACACCTCAGAAGTACCTTATGAAGACAGTATAGGATCTGAGCAAGGGAAAAAAAAAAAACNCCCCCCCCCCCCCAACAAAAAAAGAAAATGAATTTGGCCAAATTCGGACTACAATCAATATAACTCTTGCCACACCAAAACATTCGGCAGATTTTTAGGATGTATAATTCAACTTTTTGTTTTTGGGGCAGCAGCTGAAACTAGACGCTTGGCATGACAATTTTTGGAGGTGTTGCATCATTAGTATGACAGTCCTTTCCTAAAGTAGCAATAACTTAGGCCAGCCTGCACCTTTTGGATCTGATCCAGTGACACGGAATCTTCACCAAGCTAGTAAACTTTACTAAGGAACAAAATATTCCTTTAACTGATGCCATCTGATATCTTAATAATAGGAACACCGTATAGGATCTGAGCAAGGGGGAAAAAAAAACAAAACAAAACAAGGAACGTGGCACAGGAAGGAACAGGGATCCCCAGGTGTCCAACACCTAAGGAATCGTTTAGGCTGAATTTAAGGGAAGTAGTGCATATGAAATTTGCTCACCTCGGTCTCACTTCTGAGGTGTAATTTCTTCATAAGGTACTTTTGAATATAAGAAACGGGTAAACTTCCATCCCTGCAATCACAAATATTCAAGAGATAGGTTACTTAAGCAGAGCGCATGCATGCTCGTGTAAAAGGGGAAAAAAAATTCTATTCGAAACTTAAAGAGTGGATAAACATTGAAACAAATCAGCATTTTTAAACAAGAACATTACTCAATGGAACCTAAAGGAAATACTTGGTTGTTGTCAGTTCAAGGATATAAGAATCTTCATCTCAATGGTGCTACTTTTCTTTCAGAGGATTGATTATGGCTCCTTGAAAGAGAGCTCTTCAAAAATATATGCAACTGTTCCAAAGCAACCTACTTGAATGATGAAAGCCAAAATACCAACAAGGAATGGACTTTACATATTAATAGCAATTTGCCAGTAAAGAAGTGAGCCGGTACAATCTTTAACTTAGAGCTGTACTTTTAAGAAGATTGCCTTACCCCAACTTTTCATGAAGTTATCGGTTCCTTTGATTGCCTATTTTTAGTTGTAATAAATCCCAAAGGAATTTATATAAATTCTAGCAGCAAGTAGCTTGTTAACAATCTGAGGAGTCCAAAACTTCATTCTGAACCAGGACATGATAATCATATCTTCCTTCATTTTTAGAATATTCAATTTCATAGGACCATCTAATCAGTAAAGACATCTGTCTGCTTCATTTCACGAAACCTTCACAATTCTGTTGCATATAAGGGTACAAAATGATAGAGCATCCTCGCATAGGAACATGAAATTGGTAAGGGTCAGAAAAATACCACAACTTGCTAAACAAGAGCCATAAGAAAAAGAATGTCAAAGCAGAGCTATCCCTCTGGTAACAATTAAGAATGAGAAAATTCAAACTGCAACTCAAAGGATGCACATAAAAGATAAGTCACTACATAGTCAGAGGGAACTCACTTTATTCTCAGGTAGCATGCAGGAACTTGTGGTAGGGGTCCTTCTCCTTCCCTGGTACCATCAACATAAAGTAAGGGCATGTTTTAAGAAAATATTTAATTAATATAGTCGAATTTCCTGATCTACTCAAGCTTCAAAATAAAGTTGCCTCTTACTGCTCTTCTGAAGCTACTAGTGAGAACCATATTGGACCAGTTCTAAGATCATGTTTCACACCAGCAGCATCAAGCACCGCTTGCAGTGAAATGCCTGATTCTCCAAAGAAGGACTCCCTCTTCAGCCGAGCTCTCCGCAGCCTTTTGGGTTTTATTACTTGTGATGGGGCAGGCTCAAATTTGTTCTTACTATTGTCAACTTTTTCTTTAAATTTGCTTGCCTTCATTTTATTCCTGAGGGGGTGATAATTTCCTTGGGCACATGAAGCATCAAATCCTTTTGAACTAGACTTGAAGGGTTTCGTTTGATTCACTGCTTCCACTAAATCATGCAAAGGTTTCCAGAGATCCGCCTTTTTCTCCCAGGTACCATTGGCGGTTTCTCCAATTTGGTCCCTGTTGGCCTGACTAAGCTCACCAGGAGGACCCTGCCCATGTAGCATGAAATGAGCACTAAAATTTGCAAGTTGAATTAGAAATGCATTCTGTCTCCAAGAAGCAAAAATCTTGTCATTTGCCTTATGCATGTATGAATACAGAATTCACCACTGCACATTTTCACTTTTTATATTGTCCTACACACACACACACACACACACACACATATATAATTAGTAGTTTGACCCATGTGTTTAGATACACATATTATGTTATGCTACATGGGACAGTTCTGGAAAATGGAAAGAGATGGAATGCAAGGGAATGATAGAGAAATTTTTAATGGGACAAAACTGCCTTCTCTTTCCATTCTATCACAGAAAATGGGCTAGAAAAGCTTAACAAAATATCAAGCATTGTATAAGATTTGCAAGCATTCCAACATGTGCCACACAGGACAGGAAAAAGGAGACATTAATAAACAAAAACTGAGGGTTATGCAGTCCAATATGACACAATATTGACCAATTATTTTAAAGAGTTTCTTCTACCAAGAAAATGTGTTATCAGTGTACATCAAGCATGGTCTACAGATATTATTCTTGAGGCACTTCTATCTTTCATGACTATTTCATAATATAACAGACCTACTAAATCATGCATACAATAATACATTCATTCCATCTGTACTCCTTCCTATGGTGCCAAAGGTGCTATTAGAAAATGGATTTATAAGTTAAATGTACTTTGCCCCCTTTCATACCTGTTGAATATTCCCAGTAAACTTATTTAGCATCTCAAGAGAGCTTGAGCTTTCGATGCATCTCTCTGTAGATTCCTCTTCATTAACATGTTTCTTGATGAAACTGAATCCTTGTGAGGTGACAGCTTTTCTAGTAGCATACTTGATTCTTTTACAATTGATAGCAGATTGGGATGAAGCTTTTGGAACATTGACTACCAAAGATGAGAGGGACCTTTCTTTCCTTCTTGTTGGTAAGGTTGTTATGGGCTGAAAAGTCGCATTGACTTTTCTTCTTTTTACAGGAAATATCCTGGCCCTTAAATCTTGCAGGTTATGATCTGGCCTGTTTAACAAAATATGAATTCTTCTATCAGTAGCAGAAAATGGTAATGCAAGAAGAGAGCATAAAATAAAGACATGTCTACACAAACAGGCAGTTAGTCAATGTGTGACCAAGAAAAGAATGTACAGCAATCGTTTCATGAAAAGACACTTCATAGTGTAAACCATGAACTGGCCAAGAACTACGGCAAGGGTATGGTTTTCAGGTTCAACTGATTAATATTGAGATGTTAAAAAGGGATGCTACAATTTCAATATAGTGATGCAGTCAGAGCAGCTGAGAAAGCAAAGTTAGTGAAAAAATAACATATTACAAGCCAAATTCTGTCTTCTCAGCCTTCAACATGACATAAAAGATATATCTGAGAACAATAGAAAGAGCAAAAATTCCCACTCCTAACAATTATGCTAGTTCCTTTTCTTATTGAATTTAATTCTAGAAGCTAATCAAGCTTTAAAAGGTAAGGGCAGCAAAAGCACATGTCACATATCTTTTTGCATAAGCAAAGCTGATATTGTATGTTTTCTAAAAGTTAATCAGAAAAACTATTAGGGTTTAATATATTCAATTTATAGAAAGACAACAATGATGATAATAGTATCACTAACAGGCCATGAACATAAAGGGACAGTGATGATAGCTATGAGTGGGACATAGTAACTTCCAATGGGTCATCTATCAACTTCATAGAATTGCATATAAGTCATTGCAGCAGCTAGTTGGATAGATAGAGAGAGAAATTGCACATCAAAATTCCAATGTACCTTAATTTGTCCAATGGTACACAGCCCAGATCAATGTTGCATATGGGACAGCATTCTAATGCTTCTTCTGTGATTTTGTTGTATATGCATTTTCTGCAAACTGAGAGAATAGAAAGGGAATAAATTAGAGAATACTGAGGTGGTTCCTAGCTGGAATCAGGAATTTAGTTCAGCTATCACGAAATGTCATATTATAATGACAAAAGTCTGTTTATAACATGAGATCTCCAATTTCATCTCCAGATAGATCAATTATACAAGCTTAACGTGCAAATTAGTAAGTTGTCATGGAAAAAATGAGAAGACAGACTTATTATCCAGGTAAAAAAAAATAATGAAATGAGAAGACATAAAGCAAATAGATAAATAATTTCCTGAACGCATGGCGTGAAGAGGCTATGTAGTATAACCCATGCAGTTATAAATCAGCATTTGCTCAAGAACAGTCCAATACTACTCTGCGATGAGGCTCAAGTCTCCAAGGCAATCTCATATGAGGAAAACTCAATGGTCATATGGTATGGGAATTCCTTTAGTGTACCTAAAGTCTCATTCTTCCAATTGACAATGTATAGGACAGACCCTTGAAAGGGTAACACAGGAATCTTCTATCAAGTTACAAGTACCCTGAGTTATGAAATCTGTTAAGTATAAAGACAGGCTACTCCACAAGTTTCGGAGAAGAAAAATAAACATAATGAGAAGTCATGATGCATGTGCTTCAACAATCTATATGCCCTGTCAGATTTTCTGAGACTGTTGCAATTGAGAGTGACACTAGACGCGAATCACACAGTGCCAAGTACGACACACACGTTCAAAGCTGATATGTACTTTACAAAACTCGCATATAAGATGTCGTTTCCAGTTGACTTTATAGGCACATCAATAACATGGGGCATGTCAAAATCAGACAACAGTCAACCCACCAGCATAACTTCACCGAACCCAGATCGTGAAGATTGAGGGAAGTCATACAAGCACCAAAGAAAGAGAAATTCAGAATTTTGGAGCAGTAGTTCCCCAAATAAAACAACAAGAAGACAAGAAACGGTGTAGTGGATAAAAAACAACAACGGCAAAAAGTATCCAGTGAAGCAACGGAGAGGCTCACAGGTGTGAAGACACTCTGATATGGTGGTGGCATCGCGGACGAGCTTATTGCAAAGAGGACAGGTCATACAGGCTGCGATAGCATCCCTCCTCACCCTCACTTCCTGATTTTTCCCCATATCCAACCCCTTTTCCGCTGTAAGTCACCAAAAACCTTGACGCTCCGACATTTCATTCTTCAACGAAGAGGGCGTGAATGCACAGTGCCAAGAAGCCATTGCATGGCGTGTTGAACATGGAATAGTAGAGGGAGAGAGATAAGGGTATCCAATGATTGGGATTGGAAGGATCGGGAATGGCAGGATTGTACATACATATATATAGAGAGAGAGAGAGAGAGAGAGAGAGAGAGAGAGCGAGCGTTGGGTGAATATTACCTGAGAGGAGAAGAAGGGAGGGGTAATGGGCTGATAACGATGACGAAGGTCTAAATCTGATCTGAAGGAGGGAGAAGCTCTCGTTGGTCAGAGAAGCCCATCGAGAACCGAAGAGGGAGCTTGGGAGTCTTACTTCCTTCAAGTAGTTTTATATCTATACATACATATATATTTGTAATTATTAACTTAATTAGATAATTATTTTTCCCCCCGCTGTCTCACTCTGGTCTCGGCGCGTTAAATAAAGTCAGAATATCTCATAGTCGACCCTTATTCATATATTATACATTTTTTGTATTAATTCGTGTACTCTCTTATGGTGGAATTTAATATAGTAAATCCCATTTTATTAAATCATATTTGGCTTAAATCAATCATTACATTAATTTCTATATTTTATTACTCATGAAGACAATTTCTGTGAGCTGGCCAACCCAAAAAAAAAGGGGCAATTTTGTGCGGATAATATTAAATATGATGCCATATTAAGTGGAGGAAAACGTGCCTGCCTCTGTTTGGTGGCCTTAATTTCACAATTTTTTTCCTTTAAATTTGAGCTTTGATGTGCACAAAATTTGTTCCGAGTCCCACGATGACCTCTCCTCTCCTCTCCTGGTCCAAGAAATGCGGAAGAGGGGCAAATCGAGAACTATCAGAATTAGAATTATATATATATATAATATATGTGTGTGTATGTATAATATATTGGTTTTATTTATACAACGTAAAATAGCTGTAGAGATTGAATTACTTATACATACACAAACATACGAGCCGATGGTGGATTCTTACTACGTATTCGAACATAAACCAATCTCGATTCACTGCATAAATATTTTCACACTCATTCTCTAACAAGGGCCACACACAAAACCAGAACTATATTTCTTTTCTCTCATATTTCTAGAGATGTTAAATGGGCTAGATTGGCCCGTCCAAATCTGGAACCAGCCCGGACCACTCCTGACCCGCCCTGTAATCGTTCTTAGTAAGTTTGGGGAGGTTACAGGCCGATTTCGAAATATGAACCCTTTAAATTGTAACCATTTTGAACAATAAAAAATTTTACAAATCAACAATCATATTTTATATGATCAATTTAAATTTAAAAAAATAAAAAAGATGGACCATTTATGGGCCAAACCAACCTAGACCATTAACCAATTTATTTATAAACGGTTCTAGGCCAAGTCATATTTGCCTGAACTGTTACCTATAGCTGAATCGGCCCGTTAATCAAACGGGCCAAACCATAGTCGAGCATATCTAATTTCTTCCAAGAATAAATCCCATTTTTTCCCCGATACTTAAGGTACAAGAGCATTCGAGAGGGAACATTGGTGTGGTGTCTCTCGATCTCGATGGATTGAGTTGAATCTTGTACCGAACTTTAACCTTATTATGTCGAGTTCAATATTTCATATCTTATACGAAATAAATAATACTCTCTTGTACCTGTACAGAAATAATAAAAAATAAAAAAAGAGTCCTCCTTTGACAAAATGATATATCGAGGAATATGATGCTGGGCATGGTGGCAGCCTAGTGACCATTTTCCCACCGTCACATGCCATGAAACTAGTGTTGTTAAAAGTGTGGTATAGGCTTGAAACCGTTTAACTCGTTATAGTTTGGCCTATTTTACTTAACGGGCCAATTTGGTTGCAGGTTACGGTTTAGACAAATATGAACCGGCCTATACCAGTTTATATATTGGCCGGTTAACGGTCCAAGCCAGTCTGGCCTATGAACCGTCCATCTTTTTAATTTTTAAAATTATTTTAAATGAATTTTTTAATTTTAAATTATATTGACAAAATGCAACCGTTAATTTACAATATTTTTGGCAGTCCGAGCCGATTTTTCAATCATTTCAAGCTAGTTTCTAAACGGTTCCTAACTGGTTCAATAGTGTAATGGTCCAAGCCGGTTACGGTTCAACATGTCCATATTTCTGAACCGACCCATAACCACCTCAACCCAATAAGAACGGTTACGTGCCAAGTTAGGAGCAGTTTGGGCCAGTTCCGAGTTTGGAAGGTCCAGTTCTAGTCTAGTTATGGGCCAACCCGACCCATTTAACATCTCTATGTGAAACTAAAACTGCATCACGAACGGCATGATGGGCTTGGGAGATTTGGGCTGTGGTGGGCCCAATATCGGCCCACAGAGCTTCCATTGCCCCAACCCATAATTCGTGGGTGTAATTTGGTCATCATTGAAAGCCTAGAAAAAGAACCCATTGGGTCGTGTGGTTTTCTTGTACAAATTCGGCTTTTTTTTTGGACCGGTTTTTTCAAATGTGAGGAAACCATATTAGGAACCATATAAAGCAAAAGTTTGTGGGGGTGTGGTTTCGAGCTTGTTTTTTTATACGATGATATAGCAAAAATAATAAGAAGTCCAACGACATATGATTCACAGTGAAAATATCCATTAGCGATTTTCCGCAACTAAATTTTGGAAAAATAATAAAACAAAGCTAAAGTCCAACAACTCTCCATCAAATATTCAAATCCAACTTAGAATTAGGGTTCTTAATGAAGTGCATTTCCTGGGGTTCAAAAAAACTTAGAATTAGGGTACATGTAGAAAAATTTGTATCTCAATGTGTAGCGAGTTAGATTCTTATATATAACATGCTCTTCAGATGGGCCTAAAAGTTCTCAAATGACATTTTAAATCGAACCATCGGACAAAGTATCTTATATAACAGTGTCATCATGTGATAATATTAATGTGGTGACACCGTTCAATAAAAGATATTGATATCGAACAAGTAATGCTACATAATTGATTTTTTATTTCCCCTTTTTGCCTGAGGGTTACAATTTTTTTATGATTCACTAATAATTTTTTTAAGTCTCATTCAATATATATTTTTAAATTTTTAATGACTAAAAAAATGGGCACTTATCAAATTTTTATTAAATACCTATCTCTGCATCATCATATCATGTGATAACTTCTCATATCATCTACATCACCCCAAAAGCAATATAGCATAAGCCAATTGAGTCCAAGCAAAGGTGAATTCGATATTATGGTGCAATTATTTCGTGCCCAGAGATTGATGGCANAGTCCAAGCAAAGGTGAATTCGATATTATGGTACAATTATTTCGTGCCCAGAGATTGACGGTAGTTTCATTACAATTGTCATGCTCAATTTACTTATCTTGCAAGCAATTAATTCATTTGTACGAGAAAAAAAGGGGTTTGGTATAATTATATTGTTCTTGATCTAATAACCTAAATGTTATATGTTTAATTATTACTGTAAGATTCTCGTATCCCTTTATTTCCTTTTTTTCTTTTTTATTCTAAATTCATATGCGTCTTATCTTATATAACTAAATTTTTTTAATTCATCTTTACAACATGTCACCTTCCATTCCTAAATATATAAGATATTTGTGATTAATGTGATTGTTAATATGATAGTATAAGAATCAATCTATCATAAAGTTTGACTTGATGAGGATTTGAAAATTTTATTATTTTCCTTATAACTTATTTTAATAAAAGTTAGTGGTAAAGAGAATTACCAATGTTGAAATTTTCGAGTCTCGATATTGTGATTGTTATAGAGCTTGTGGAGTATGATTTCATCCATTGTTTGCCTTCGATTAGATTCCACTCAATTATTGCAAGACAGCTGTCACGAGCACTTATCCTAAAGTATGATTCGATCCATTATTTAATTTCAACATCAAAACCTATGTGTATTATTTATTATATACAATGAAAAATCCTAGTTGGTTCTACCTTATCATTAATACATTGGGTGAAGAAATACCAATAAGATTACGCCAACTAAGCCCTTTGATGATGGTACTCTTAAGCCTCACATATTTAATGCAAATGTTAGAAAAAAAATTAAATAAAATTAGCTATTTCAGGTAAATTTTATGTATTTATTATTTTTAATACTTAAAATTTTATATATTTTAAAATAATTATTCAATCATATATATATATATATAATTTTATAACATATTTGAATAATAACTTGAATAGTCCTCCCATGTGCATAATTGTCACATGATAGTATTAAATTGTACATATGCAAACAGTTAAAATTGGGGGTTGAATATATTACATATTTAAATGCATATATGACTAAAACAATCATTTTTAAATGTGAATGATTCAATTATAAAAAATAACATATATAGTACTCATATTATAATTTTCTTAAAAAAGCAATACAGATCCAAGGGTGTAAATTGTCCGGTCTAGATAATATTTTGCACACATATTACCAGTATATTGTAAAGTTTTCATTGGAAATTGGAAATATGAAATTTTGAATGCATTTCTAATTTAAAAGTTTAAATTGATTACTAGTAATATTTATATGTAATAAATCATACCCATGTGAAATCCACATCTATAACTTTCATATTGGTATCCGTAAATTGACCAAGAGAGATGTAATTAATGCCCTAATAAATGCAATAATTATTTTAAGATTGATCATTATGGTATATGTCCATAATCATATATGAAAAGAATAGAAATCCAATCTTGTTTTACTTCTCTCGGACTCCACGATGCTCATGTGAGGCGAGGGGCTCTCCTTTCGATTTTGTAGATCAAGTCCCTTGACTTTTAAGGAGGTATATTATCATTTTGTTCAAGGGTTCGTCATTTGACAATATCGATTAAGAGTCTTTTTTTCCTTCTGATATTCTATACTACAAATATGAATGGATAGAGATCTGTTGATCAGGGTCGAAGAGGGCTTGCCTTTAGATATCGATCCCTCAATTTTGATGCCGACAGAGCTTCAAGGCCAAGGAAATTGACATGACTGATAATATCTCTCGTGGAAGAGATAAGACTAGATAAAATTAGTAGAAGGTGACTGATTTGATTAGAAAGATTGAGCCAAGGGACTTAAAACGAAAATTCCAGAGACTAGGGGCCCATGTTTGATATTATTTAAGGTCAACATGTACAGAGATCAACGGTGACCGGCAGCGACCCACGTGAGCGCACCCACAACCCTCCCGCCCATATGCACTAACTTCAGACAACCGCACTACCCGTCTCCCAAATCTCGGCGCAAACCTCAATGTTTGTGCGTATATGTTTTTTTTTTTTGAATTCGTAATTTTAATTAAAGTAAAAATAATATAGCAATTCAAATTCAATTGCTTCCCTGGATATGCCAAATGGCAAATATGAAAAATTCCGTCTAATTTCTTATAAATTAAGATAAAATAATAAAATAAATAAATATGGGCAATCAAAGCTATACTTATCGGTGATTTTTTAAATAAGAAAAATTCCAAATTTTAAGCTGAGGGTAATTTCAATATCTAATTTATGCATATTTATAAATATTTCTTATGATATAATATATATATGTATTCGTTTATACTTGAAATTATATAAGTGAACATGAACTATAAAAGGAAAAGGAGAAGACAAGGGGAGGAGAGGGAGACGGAAGGAACAAATCTTCAAGCAGGTTTCATGAAAGAGAAGACGAGATTCATCTGAGCAGAGAGTGAGACAGAAAAACCTTCTCCGATCGAAAGCCCTAGGGCTTCTCCACCGATTCGTCCGTCAATTTCGTCTGATCGAAGCATTGCACCTGCCGTCTTCGATTCTCGTGTGAGAATCCCATTTCCCGGAACTGGCAGTGGTTGGGCGAGAGGAGCTCTGATTTGATGAGGAGTGTCCGGCGGTGCCAGAGGATTGTCTTCCTCTGCTTGTTCTCCGTCTCTGTCTTTGCTCCCATCGTTTTCGTTTCTTATAGGCTGCATAACATTTCTCCTATAGGTAAGGTACTATGCAATGGTTATAGCACTCGGTTTGTGAAGTTCTGGCATGCTTAGAGATGCTTTGATTCATTGATCTGGAAATCTCTTTTTTCATGTATGTGTATGTACGCTTGTTGCTGCAGGACGCAAGGAGTTTATAGAGGATATTTCGGTGGTGGTATGAATCCTATTTTCGAACTCATTCTCTCAATTCTCTTTCTCATTGCTCTGTCTTCTTCTGCCGTTCTTTGTAACGTCAAATCGATCAGTCTGAATCCTTGGTTGCTTTTTGTGTTTAGCTTGATCTGTGTTTCGACCCCAAACTAGAAAGCTTGAACCTTCTCGTTATACGAAATGAGCTAAACCATACTACTTTCTGTGAAAATCAGCATTTTCTTAAATGCACCACAAAGTGGTGGAGATGCTTCCTTCCCTATCTCTCCCCTTAACTTAAAAAATTATATACATCAATTCTTAAGACTTGGTCAGGATGAGAGATGATGCCATTTCTATTTGATCTGTGCAGAAACACAGAGCAGAATTGTTGAAACTCAACTCCATCGAGCGGGTACGGCTACTAAGGCTGTGTTGAAGTGTTAAGCAACTTCTCAGTGTATGTGTCTGAATCAGGTTTCTCTTTGGTTCTAGGAAGGTGGTGATAGCTTGAAAGAGCCGAAGGTGGTTGTTTATGAGGACAAGGGTTTTGGTTCTTCTGACAAGATAGATGATGCTACAGAGGATTTTATTGATGCTGGAGACAGGCCTGATGTTAAAAAAAATGGTAGGTATTACTTATTTATTCTTTTCATGTAGTTCATCATAATGATATACTGTATGATGTTTCACTCAGGCACCAGCACGAGGAGCTCAAAGGAAGATCAGAAGAGTCAACAAAAAGTTGTTCCATCAGTTTCCCACGGGAAGGTATGCTTATACTGGCCAACAACATTTTGATTGTCTTTAAGATAAGTAGATCAATTCAACTAGGATTGTTCTCTCTCAACACTATTCAGGTGAAATAAAGGATCATATGAGAAATAGATACAGATTCATAATTCCATCATTTCTATTTGTTGGTGAGCTGTCACATGTACCTCCTGATGTAGACCAGGCCATCTTTATTTGGAAAAGGAACTGTATGAGATCTTCTTATGCTAGTAATATTGATATTTTTGTTTTAGAGAAGCCATACATGGTTATTTAATTGTTATAGGGCATTGGTGTTTTTTCAAATGTGTTACCATAGGGCCATATTGTTATCTGGGATGTAAATCTTGAAGTATAGTGAAGTTTCTTGTGAAACCACTAAATGTGATGGTGATATTTTGAGAATGACCATTATATTCTAATGACTCTTTTTTTCTTTTTTCCTACTTTTTTTTTTGTTTTAGGTTCATTAATTTTTGTCTAGTGTGAGAAAGACTAAATTAAATTAGATAAGAGTTCTCTCTTAAAATTTGATTTTGCAGTTGGCCATTTTGTTTTAATTTTTAACATTTCCATTCCTGCTTCTGTGGTTGTTGGATAAGTTTGATGGTACTCTTTTTCCATTGTTGCAGGCCAACTCTAATAGGGCTGGTGTTCGACAGAATCAAAAATCACAGAGTTCGACAGATAAGAAGGTTAAGGAGATGAAAGATCAATTAATTAGAGCAAAAGCATACTTGAATTTTGCACCTCCAAGCAGCCACTCCCACTTTGTTAAAGAGCTGAAGCTGCGGATTAAGGAGCTGGAACGAGCTATGGGGGATGCCAAAAAGGATTCAGATTTATCTAGGAGGTTCAAGTGCCCTGATCCTTGTCATGTTTGATCTATTTATAGTTTAACATATGATACATTCTAAAATGTAAAAGATTGGTGTAGCATTTCATCAATGTGTATATGATAAACTGGTGAACGAGAGTTCATTTCTGACTACCTATCTGTTTAGAATACCTTTTGTTCATTTTTCTTCATAGTTATAAATGCCATTGACATTAAGATGTGTGAACTTGCAGTTCTTGGCAGAAATCAAGAGCTATGGAAGCTTCCCTATCCAAAGCAAGCCACATCTATTCAGACTGCTCAGCCATGGCCACTAAGCTTCGGGCTATGACTTACAATGCTGAAGAACAGGT
Organism: Sonneratia caseolaris; assembly: GCA_900006705.1. NCBI lineage: Eukaryota > Viridiplantae > Streptophyta > Magnoliopsida > Myrtales > Lythraceae > Sonneratia > Sonneratia caseolaris. Next base: position 1,206,449 of record CXYZ01002951.1, read on the forward strand.
CCGGACACAGAAGGATCAAGCAACATATCTGCTTCATCTTGCTGCTGGGACAACCCCAAAAGGCCTTCATTGCCTTACAATGAGGCTGACTGCGGAATACTTTTCCCTACTGCCAGAAGAAAGGAAGTTTGATAACCAGCATAAAGTGCATGATCAGTATTTCTATCACTATGCCATTTTCTCGGACAATGTTTTGGCATGTGCTGTGGTGGTCAATTCAACAATTTCCTCCGCCTTGGTATCACCTTTTCTCCTGAACTACTGTTACAATCTTTTTTACTACCTGTAGATATGACTGCGCTACATAAAATAATAGAAGGAAAACTGCAATGGCATTAGTTAAAAAAATTAGTAGGCTCGTGATATGAGGAATTCCGCCATAAATACTGATAGGGTAGACTTTGATGTTCCACTTCAAAGTTTTAGGAGTGTGGAATAATTGTTTGTTGATAGAATTTTGCCTCAATTGGATCTAGAGATTGATATTCTCTCATCCTGCATAATTGGCTGTTATAAGTAAATATATTCTAGGATCAGCATCAAGAGCTTCGGGTTTAAGCTCCTAGAACAAATCATTTAGTTTTCAACTTTATCAAATGACAATCTTCAAATATGACTGCAGATTAGCGTGCTTTGAGCATGAGAAATTTGATATCCAGACAGTTGTTTATGCTGGAAAGACAGTACCTTTTGAGCATGAGAACTGCTCATCAAGAGAGGATTTACATGGTCCAGTAGGTAGTATTGTAGGAAGAAACATATGTCAAAGTAAGATACTCCTGTTATTATGGAATATAGGTGTTGTTCGTCACTATCTGGAATTATCCTGTCATGGAAATCCGTTGTGGTTTCTTCTTTTTCTCATCTCTATGGGTGTCACTTATTCATGCTTCAAGCCATTGATATCTCTCTTTCCGAAGTCAGTGGACCAGAACTTTGAGATCATCGAGAATAATGTATATGTTGTTGATATATAGTGTTATTTTTCTGGACAATGGTCCTGGCATTAGGTACCTTCTCAGATCAGATAGGTCTTGATATTTGTAGTTAGTCCTGATTATTTTTTCCTGTTCTTGTCTTGGAGTTTCATGCCATGATGCCACCATTACCTAGGAGGGTAATTATACAAGAAGTTTTAGTCAACCTGTTGCATGTTCTGAACTGTATTTCCATAACTGTTCTATGCAGTCATTTTGCTCATTGGCTTTGTTGTAAGGTGCCTAAAGCTTGCTAGATGTATGATGCCACATATATATATTATTTGTCTATTGCAAGAGGAAGTTTGGTTTCTCTTTTTGACCTTGTGAATGTGATAGTCTACATGTCTTCACTTAGTCCCAAGAGTGAATTGTATGAATAAATCTCATCTACAAATGATCGGTAATTGCTGTTAATATTTTAAGTTAATTGTGTCAAGTCCAATATTTTGCAGAAGACTTCTCATAGTGTTTCTTGTCATGATTATGTTAGCTTTACCTTAGAATGAACTTCTCACTTAATCTTTTGTTTAATATTTCAGGACCCAGAGAAAATTGTATTTCACATAGTGACTGATTCTCTCAATTTTCCAGCAATTTCTATGTGGTTCCTGCTTAACCCTCCTCCAAAAGCCACTATCGATATTAGGAGCATAGAAGAATTGGATTGGTTATCTCCTGAGCGTAAGTCAGCTTTGGAGAAGCAGGACTCACATTACTCAAGATATACATCTGCCCTAAATCATCTGCGCTTCTTTCTTCCCGATATCTTTCCTTCACTGAATAAGATAGTTCTATTTGACCATGACGTGGTAGTGCAAAGGGATCTAACTGAACTTTGGAATGTGAACTTGATGGGAAAAGTAAATGGAGCTGTTGAAACTTGTCAAGAGGGTGAAGGGTCATTTCGGAGAATGGATATGTTCATCAACTTTTCGGACCCTTTTGTTGTGGAGAGATTTGATCCAAACAGATGTACGTGGGCATTTGGTATGAACTTGTTTGACTTGCAAGAGTGGAGAAGTCAAAATTTAACAGGTGTCTACATCAGCTACTTGCAGTTGGTAAGCGTACATCTCATCTTCCTTTGCCTTTAACATGTTTTGCATACTCGTGTTTTTCTCTAGTGCCACCTAGACCACTACGTTGTGCTATAGATTTTGTCAAATAAGGCAAAGAAAAATAAAAAATTTTAAAAAATATATATAGGAAAAGGAAGAATCATACAGATTCCTGTATTTTGAATCTTATCCTATTCTCACTAAAACCCTGTTTTATGATATTGAGCTATCGCAGGCTTAAGAATTTGTTCTTCTGTGTGCCAACCTGATTGTCTTGGGTTCCCTGAGCAACAAATTCTGTAGGAGTAATGGTTTTGCTTATCCTATAGGCCTTGTTAGTATTTGTTTCATCTGGAATCATTTGTTGCCAGAGATCACGCCCTCATAAACATTGGTATGGGTTCCCAGTAGCAGATGTACGTGAACAATGACTAGTCTACATCCATTATTATCATTTAACCTTTGCCAGTCTGGCAAATCTTCATATCCTCTGTCACATGTTCTGGTTCATGCTTGTAAATCAGGATAAAACCTTAGCATTGAAATGGCTGACAAGTTGCTTATTAGTAGCATGGATTGTTACCATGATATGTCAACACGGAATGCTTTGGATAGGTCAGGGACCGAAAAAATTAAGTGAGATTGATTATGCTGACTGATGCTTCCTTCTGCTGCAGAGTGAAAGGGGCCCTCTGTTAAAGGCAGGTAGTTTGCCCATAGGTTGGCTAACCTTCTATAACCAAACGGTACCTCTGGACAAGAGGTGGCACATTCTTGGCTTAGGGTATGAATCAGGGGTACCACGGGCCGAGATTGATCGAGCAGCTGTGATACACTTTGATGGAATAATGAAGCCATGGCTGGAGATTGGGATCAGCAAGTACAAGGGCTACTGGGGCAGGTACCTCTCTTTCGACCACCCTCATTTGCAACAATGCAACATTCATGAGTAGGATTCCAGGCAATAACTAGGGAGGACAGAGCTTCAGAAAACACTAGTTCCAGCAAGAAAACTCATGCATTGTAGGCATTATATATGTTTTTTCTCCTTTATCCACAGCTTAATGATTAATTATCGGTGTAAATCGATAACCCATTCTTTTCGAGACTTTATGTGGCAGTGAAATATGTTTTACGGTGCCCGATCTCGTCTGTGCTCTAAAATGATTTGAGAGTTTCCCAGCAAGCCTCCCAGTGCTGGTGGTATTTCACTGTACACGAGTTGCTCTTAGGATTTCAATCATACTAGTTGAGGACACCTCAACATCGGATAAATTACCTTAGGCGGTATCAGTAAGCTGCCTCGGATTCCTTATCCTATCCAANAAAAAAATCTCCCTGGTTCTTCTCCCATAGATCAACAATTTTTTTTTAAAAAAATGTGTATTTTTTTCACTCAATATTGCTAATGTTCACACCTTATCCCTATTACTTCACAAATCATACTCATCTACTCCAACAATCTCTGAATCTTGTAGACTGGGTTTGTTTGACCCTGTCTGTGCTGTGTGGTCGGGTTGGGCTGTCATTTCTCCTGACACGTTCTGACCCGTTTCTGTACAACTGTTGTCTTATAATATTAATGGATATATTATAGTTTAGAACACTTATATGAATATTGGACGTAAANATAATATTAATGGATATATTATAGTTTAGAACTTATATGAATATTGGACGTACAATTTTTTTTTGAACAAATTGCTTGAATTTATGTAGATTTTATTTACCATTCTTCCCATTTTGAAGTGAATGAACACTAGAAAACCCTTTTTGTTTTTTGGGGTATAGAAAATATAAAAATGAAGTTATTGACTTACTGTTGCTCGATCCAATGGACTTTATATAGACGGGTCAATTAGAGCCAAATAAATACTAGCGTAAATTTTTCTGACCAGTTTGGGCCAAAAACAAATCGGTCCAACCGAAACCGTGATAGGACATGGACCAGGGCGGGCCAATGGTCCTATTTGGGTCTTTAAGACACCCGACCGATCAACCTGCTGAGAAGAGATGAGCTGTAACCGGCTTTCCTTTCCTTTCCTTTTTCTGTTCTTCTTTCCCACGAAGTTATCTACGTGGTACGATAAGCTCTTCAATTGGCAGAAGGTTGCTCCTCTTCCTAGTTAATTTCTTGCTTCAATGATTGCCCCGTGTGGTTACAAATTCCATTCAGCTCCGTAGTCATGAAGGTGATTGGATTCGATGGGGAAATCTCGTCGATGGAAGGGCGACATTCCTAAGAGCTGGTTTGATTCAGTTTCAGATTTCCAATAAGTCTGGAGTTCAACTCATTTGAAACAAAAAAAAAAAGAGTGAGTATGGCCTCATAAAGTATGAGCATGTGAAATCCTACTGTAGGTCAAGCTTGCGATTTGATTCTTTTAGAAGTTAAGTATCTGGGGATTTAATAAAGGATTCTATTGGGTAAATTAATTGATAATAATAATAATAATATTATTATTAGCAATCATTTCTCCGAATAGGCAAAACTTACTCATAGGTCGGCGTTACGTATGGTCCCCGGAGCGGTGGCTAAGAGTGGATGGACGAGGTGACACGTGGACAAATTTGGTTGGAGCCGTGAGGATAGCTGTAGCACCCCCACCCCACGACAACCAGAGACCCACCTGAAATATCCGAACTTACCTGGTCCGGATATTTTCCAAATTTCACTGAAAAAAAATAATCACACACAATTTCTCTGCGCCGAAGGGTCGATCACTCTCCCAGTTCCCATTATTCAGCAAGCAAACCTGTCAGTGAGTGAGCCGTGCGAGAGTGAGTTGAGTGAGGGAGAGCGGAAGAGATAATGGCCAGCAGCTACACGACCGCGCCGACCTCTACCTTGGTCAGTAACATTCCTGGGAGGAGATTCCTCGGAGTTTCCCAGGCTCCTGTCCTCGGTGTGTATCGTCGTTCTCTCTTTTTTATACCCCGCACTATGTATGCAATACGAATGAATCGACCGCTGGAGGTATGCCGTCTCGAAGAATCCCGCCTCCTTTTTGACTTTCATCCGTTCAGTTAGTCCGAAGAGTCGGTTTAGCTGTAGACCGATACGAGTTAGGGTCACGAATGATGAAGTCCTCCTAATCCTTCGTCTATCGCCGTCTCAGTGTGCATCTCAAACACAAACGCAAACGCAGTTCTTCCTGCCATTGCTGCCAAGGGGAAAGTGAGATGCGCGGCTGAGGGAAAGCAGGAGGGTGGCACCGCCAAGGCCGTGGGAGCACCTCTCCTCGCGGCAGTCTCGTCTGCGGTGGTGGCAAGCCCGGCGGCCATGGCACTGGTGGACGAGAGGATGAGCACAGAGGGTACGGGGCTGCCGTTCGGGCTCAGCAACAACCTGCTCGGGTGGATCCTGTTCGGCCTCATCTGGGCCCTCTACTTCATCTACACTTCAGAGCTCGAGGAGGACGAGGAGTCCGGGCTGTCCCTCTAGAATCCCCTTGTCCGTGCGGCTGCATCAGATGGTTGTAGCAATATTTGAAGAACTCAAAAAGGGTTGGATGCCTGATCGTGCGTTGTCTGTATAAAACTATGACTCCGACGTCCAACTTTCCGACGTGCTCTCCCACCTCTCATCCATTGATTCACGTTCATATAGCTTCACCTCATCGGGAGAAGAATAAGTAGATAGACCTGATGACACCGGAGAACGAACAATCAGACATTAACTACTGTGTTAGGTTACAGAGAGGCACCTCCACAATCTACAGCTCCATAAAATCACCACAGCCGCTAATCAAAACAAAGCTACTGAGTAAATAATTCTCAATGAGCAGGCAAAAATGACTTGCCGAGCCCCTCCAGATTAATGAGACGAGAAGGACACAAGTTACGTGAGGCCGCACCAAACATGCCCCTTCTCGATCGATGCTGCACTCGTGTGTTCCAGAAATAGATGTTGTGCGCATAAAAATGGTCGTCCGCTGGCTTCACCATAGAGTGCTTCGCATTTATTAGGACGGAGCTGTAATACAAGTTCTGCCTGTTGGAAACTCCAAATTTAGCTGTGGGTGTGGATAGTAAGATAAAAATGAGATTCAGAAGCTAACCCACTCACCGATTGCGTTACTCGTCATTCCCACCATGAAATGGGGCCCAAACCATCATTATCGAGTGATCCCTGTAAAGTAGAAATGATCAGCCAGTCGATGACAGTTTTGCTATGGTTGTTCTCTGTTACTTCAGTGTTTCCTCTCACTCCAATTCCTATGTATCCAGGTAAAGGAAATTGTGCTCCCAAGAATGCATAAACCAAGTTTTTCTCAAAGGAAATGTTGTAATCATTCAGTCGACTCATCTGATACCTAGCTACAAGTCTACGTCAGGTAAATTCTGCTCTGCCACCAGCATCTTTTTCCCCCTTTTTGCTTGGGAGCCAAGAACACTAGACCTTTTGATAGACTGTCAATGGAAAATGAAATTGCAGACACAGTTTGAATAGGAAGTTGTGACTGAAAATAGGCAATTCCTAGGCCGATCATTCTCAGAAAGATTGACAATAAACAAATGTTTATTCTTTCAACCAACCTACAACTTAACACTAGAGTAATCTGTGTTTGGCTTTTGCACACAAGTACAACAAGTCATTTCATAATTACATACCTTCATCAATAAAATTAAATAATTAGACAGATTACCATGTGAAAAACTTCCAGCCATCTGAAATAAATAATCCCTACGAATAATGAAGAGAGCTGCAGTATAAAACAATGGACTCACAGTGATCACCATGGGAGCAAATGGCTTTGAATTAATTGGCTGCTCCAGTGGAATTGAAGGATAATTTATGCTCTGGACTCTAAATCTTATAGTCTGCATTTGAGTTGCAAATCAAAATAGAAACAGATAGACTACTAAAATAACAGAAACACAAATGGAGTAGTAACACCTCACCTCGCCTATCTCATCAATTGGAAACCTATCACCAGATGACTGATCCTCATCATTTATGTCTCCATACTCCCACACCCACCTTCGTCTATTCCTGTAACCGCACAGCAAATAACTTGATTGAACAAATCAAAGGATTAAATGGACACTCACTATCATGAAGATTGTAAAATAGTAGAACCACAGTTTGGGGAAAGGGACAGGACAGGACCTGCCAGCTGACCCTTAACCAGTCCAATTATCAGAAAAATGGAGCAACAGAGCCCAATCATCAGTTCTCTATTGAACAGTCTCTTCCATGCTTTAATGGGCTCACTCTTTTCCTTTGATATATCCAGTTCAACTTTTCATATTACATTTAAAGTCTGGTTGCACCTAGTAAAAACTTAGTTTGAGCAATGAACCAAAGCTAGGCTGATTCAGTTCCTCCCTAGTTAGGGAAACTTATGACAACATCTAAGACACTTCAGGATAGATGAGGGTGGAAGAGGCTCTTACTCGTTTTCTGGGTCAGGCTTGAAATTTGATGGTGACGGCAAGAGAATAGAGGGTACATAAATGTCATCAAAAAATCCCAGAGATACTGCCAAAATTGTAAATTTAACATTTTCCTGATGACTGTAAAAAATGGATTGATCATGAACTAATATAGAAAAGAATCAACACCAATGGCTGATGTCCTGTTCACTGCTGAGTTGTTCAAGNAAAGAATCAACACCAATGGCTGATGTCCTGTTGACTGCTTAGTTGTTCACGGGTTTAGGAACAGACAGAATGCAGATCTTGCAAAGTTAAAAAGCAACAAAATCAAAACAAAGGCAAACAGCCTGACTAGAGTTGCAGGGCACAGGACAAGGCAAAAGAACTAGTAAGGCTGCAAGAATTTTAAATTATTATTAGTCAAGTAACAGGATGACAAGCAAATGATTAACTATCTTGTGGTCTATCAGAACAATACATTATACGGAGCAAAATATTGATTACTTGTGGACATCATTCAGTTGAACAGCACACGGCCCACATATACCAATGAGTCAAAGAATATTGAGATAAAGATGGCGACTCCAGAAATAATAGGCCATCTTTACTGACAGAAAATATTCTTAGAAATGAAAAACTGTAAAATAAACATGTTCACCTAGATAATAATAGAGTGGATTTTCTAAGGAAATCTCTTCTCCACTTCTCTAATTTGTATGTGATTTAAGAAAGTTTTGAGTTCTTTAAAACATCTCAAACTAAAATGTCTAGTACAATGTTCCTCCAAGAGGAAGATTGAGTTATCCATTTTCTATTTTGCAAGTTTCGGTTAAAGGGAGTTCCACACTTTCATTTATATATTCTTTTTATTTCTTTTTTCTTACTCAATATTGTTATCTACTGAATTTCTGTTTTTAGTTATATCGTAATAGTATTAATTATTCATTAGTTTTACACTAGTAAGTTTATATAGGAATCATGAAAAATATTGTTCATGTATACAAGAATTGAAATTATGAGTATAATATTTCATGTCTTGGAGATAAAACATTTAACAAAATCTCCTCCTATTCAAATACTATAAAGCATTTAATGACGATATAATACATAAAATTTATTTTTGTCCTTTTGAGCTTGGTAAAAACAGTTTCTAATAAATAATTTTCAACTTCAGGTCTGTAAACATATTTTCTGTCTTATTTTGACAAGATAATATACATATGGAAAAGAAAATGAGAGGAAAAGAGGAAAAAAACTTCTGCAAAGTAAACAAGCCCTTAATATCTTAACTTGTTAACTATGAAGTATATTATTACCACAGTTAATTAACTCACTATTAACATATTCAACCAATTCCATTACGAATTCACCGACTTTTTTCATTGTCTTCACATCTTATACTTCAGAAATCTCTTATTAATAGTCTGATAATGTAAAGAAAACAGACAACAACAACTCTGTGTCTAGTACTATCAATAGCAGCAAGATTTAGCTCTATTTTCTGATTTATCAGAAAAACACAATAAATAGATCAACATATCGATCAGTAATGAGGACATAAGTCAAGAGGATGGCACAAGACCTACATATACTAATGAATAACGATACAAAGACGACGAAATCATCTCCAGCAAAAAATTTATTGTCTGGCATATTAACTACTTAATTAGCATAATCAAAGCTGCATGTCAACTATTTTCAAATTCAAATAAGCATAACGGATTCGATCTAAACACTCCTCTTATTCTCAGTATTCTTACAACTTATACTTCAGAAATTACTTCCTACTGGGAACTAATCTGTTCGATGTATATATAATAGATAAGCAACTTTGCTTTGATAACTGTAAACTGATACGAAATTATCCCAATATATATAGCCAAATCCAAAAGTAACAGCTTATGCAGGACCATGAGGAAAAACATCCAAGTTGCTGAGAACCTTACTTCAATCAGCAATTGGAAACTGGCATCATATCAATGTGCTATTCATTTCATACTATAGGATTTTAAACTAGGCTTTTCTTACCTAAAAAAAAAGCTGTATGAGATACAACAAATAACTCAACTTTTTTTCTGTTTTATGCATCTAATGTGGTCCTTATAATCATTAAAAGACGTCTATTGTACAAATTTAAGATTATATAATGCATGTGTTCTGAGACATTTATACGGTGTTGGGATTGAACTATGATTTGACAATATTAAATAAGAAAGGAATGTTATTATATTTTTTAAGGTAGCAAATCATATTGAAAAGCCAGCACTTTCTAGACAAGCACCAGTAACAACATATAGTCCCATGCTGGACAAATCAAGAAAACAGGTGATACTCAAGATACTTGAGCACATGCATCAGGGAAAAATATACAGCCTATTAGAGGTGTGGAAAGTAATTTTAGAGTAGTAGTTATACATACAACGCAAGCCATTTTCATCATAATCTTTGAGTTTAGCATCAATTATTTCCCCAACAAATGGTCGGAAGATAACCAGTCTGCATTTCACCTGCAACCAAAACAGAGGGATGACCATGTCATTCCCTAGGATAAGTGATAGCAAGCCGCACTAACTAATTAATTATGTGGTATAAATATCACGTCTCCACCACGAAAAAAAAAAAAGAAAGAAAACAAATTCACTCAAGATTGTTACGCTTCCACATTGAATAAGGATGGTACTCAAGAGATGTTCAAAGAAATAATAGTATATTATCAAACAGTACAATGGTCTTTCATAAAGTAGCCAGCAAAAAGTAAGATGTTGCAAAGTAAAGAAAAACAACATAAAGGGAACAAGCTTCTCTTCACATTTGAATGTACAGCTGATGGCTATGATTCCATAAAAAGGGATCACTAGGAAGATGCAGTGCAGAATTATATTGGCTTACGACTAATGACATTAACTGTTCAATTGCATAAATTACGCCAGTCAGAATTGGAATAATTCATTATCATATAGAAAGAAGCAATATCATATTCTACAGAAGGCGACAAAAGTTGGATCAAACTTGATTCAAAGATCTGAGGATATCATATGGATAAACCAGAGATTTGCATGAATTAAATACCGTGTACGTCGGTGCACCATCCCCTGGAAAGATGAAACCACCAGTGATGCTCCTGATGTCATAAACAGACACACAAAGCCCCAACTTTGGGATTACCTTAAAACGAATATCTGTCAAGTCAGTCAATCTCACAAACCATGTGATAAAGCACAAGAGAACAAGCATATGAAACAGAGGGGAAAAACTGAAGAATGAAAAAGGAACCTTACCTTATCTAAGAAGAGCTCCTCCAACTCATGCCTAACGGCTTTCTCTAAAGAGAGGCTGAGCAGGTGAGGTGGTAACCTTAGAGTGTGTTCCATAAGGCTTAGAGAGAACATCTAAATTGTAGATTTTTTCCCAATTGAGCAGATTCAAATTGTCTGACTCCCCGTGACCAAGAGAGGGAGACTAGACTGAGAGGAAGGAGCTCCTTCAAAATGGTTGAGGCCAATTCAAATTAATAGGAACCTTGACCTTCCCTTTGCAAAACCAATAACTAGAGTGTTTACATTTTTAAACTGAAAGCATAGCAAGTATCTATTTACTGCTTGAGTAGGATCATCAGGCAACAATTCAAGAACCAACAGCTTCATTTATGTCCTTCCACTTTCAAGCTTGAGTTTTTATAAAAAAAAAAATGAGACGTTAGACCAATTAAACAGATGAGCTTCAAGTACCAAGACATGTTTGGACATCTGAGGAAATGCATAAAGTTGTGGGATGGTACAAGGGCACAGAAATTAGACAGATAACAAGATGCTCACCTAGGATATCTCTAAAGCCAAAAGAAGAATGATAAGCAGAATGATCCTGAGTATAATACAGTATGAGCCATTACACTTGAACATATGTATAAGCAAGTATCCGAAACATATTGGTACCATGAAATTCAAATTCCTCACCCAAGTAATCTTGAAAAGTATATTGGATATTTCTGGAGTTAGTCATCCAATCTACAAATAATTCATAAATAGAATGAAATCCCACGTTGGATTTTCGTGAAATATTTTTCTAAAAAGCTTGTCTCCAGAAGCGGCAAACAGAACACCAGAAAACACAAGCCCAAACTTTTAACCCTTATACAGCATGATAAGAAGCCTACTACTAACCATAAACAATACAAGACGACAGTACAATGCTACACTACAATCAACATTCTGTGTAATTTGTGCAGCCTCTAACCACCGCTTATAAAATTGAACAAGCTGAAATTTTTGCAATTATGCACCAATTTGACAAAATTCCCCTGAATGTTCATTCCATTTAAACCATATAAAAATGCCAANATCCAATCTACAAATAATTCATAAATAGAATAAAATCCCACGTTGGATTTTCATGAAATATTTTTCTAAAAAGCTTGCCTCCAGAAGCAGCAAACAGAACACCAGAAAACACAAGCCCAAACTTTTAACCCTTATACAGCATGATAAGAAGCCTACTACTAACCATAAACAATACAAGACGACAGTACAATGCTACACTACAATCAACATTCTGTGTAATTTGTGCAGCCTCTAACCACCGCTTATAAAATTGAACAAGCTGAAATTTGTGCAATTATGCACCAATTTGACAAAATTCCCCTGAATGTTCATTCCGTTTAAACCATATAAAAATGCCAAATACATTCTAAAACGAATTCTTTCCCAGAATTACATGTTTGCAACCCATGAAGACCGCTAACATACGTATGCATTAACCCGATCACGACTGAAGCAGTAGTATAATTTATAAGTGTATAATATGGTTCCATTCTGAGCAGAGGTTCCAATACTTGTGTCTGAGTAACTTACTAGGGGCAATGGCTGACTTAGACAAGCGTCAACACTCGTAGTAGAAGCAACGACAGAGAGAGAGAGAGAGAGAGAGGCTGGGAAGATCAACTCGGTCGTAACACACTCGACTAAAACTAAGAGAGGCGGGGGCTGTGACAGCCGCGGGGGGCGAGAGGGTGAGAGCGAGACTGGAGCTGCGGGGACGGAGAGGGAGAGGCTGAGGGCAAGGAGAGGAAGCAGATCGAAGGCAAGGCTTAGGAAGTTCGGCTGCTGGGGAGAGGGACACCGGACATACGCTGGGAGAAGTTGGGCCGCGGGGATCACAACCGCCACTCAGGGCAAGCGGTGCCGTGGAAAGAGGATTCCGGAGAAGACAGGACTGTGGTTAGGGTGCAGACTAACTTGAAGATTTACCGATTGAATATTTAGTCGCAAAAGGCGCAAAATCATATTTCCAATTTTTTTAGAATTATATTATATAATTTTAATACGGGCTGGCCCCATGAGCAATCGGGTCGGGTAACTGGGCTTGTGCAGCCCGATTTGACTCTCAATTTTATCCAATTTCTTGAAACTAGTCCACTATGAGTACACCAAATTGAGCATGTCGGGTGCTCAAATCCGAGCCGGTTGCCTCGAAGGAGGTTAGAGATGTTAAAAACGGTTCATGTTAGTTTAAAATGAGTCTAAAACTATTTAACTCAATTAAATATAATTGGTCGATTCTCTAATGGAACACGGTTCAAGAAAATATAAATTGGTCCGAAACTATTTATAAATTAGTAAGTTCACAGTTTGAACAGTTTGAATTATGAATCTTTTTTATTCAAATTATTTAAAATAAATACTTTTATCTTATATTTTAAATTTAAACTAATAAAATTTTACTATATTTTTTTTTGTAATATGGGCTATTCGGGGTTTTTAGAGGTCGGTTCCGTACCAAATCATAACCATTTAATCTCTCTGAAAAGGAAGTCACCAGTGGCATTAGGCCGCCCACTCCAAATATTTTCTTTTTCCGCTGGAAACTAGAGTTTTGCAGGGGCAAAAATGGCATATCGCTTAATTATTTACCTAACTTGGAGTCGCAGGAATTGGACAATAACGTGTGCTCCTCTAACTACTGGGAAGTTCAAATATATGGTCCTGGACACTATGAGAATATATTATGCTTTTGACTGGGGATGGTTGGTCCGAGTGGTAAATAGCTCGATATCACTTAAGAAAGTATCGAGTTCAAAATTTTGCATACATAGACATTCCTCTTAGGAGTTTCACCCATCATACTAGATATATGATCCGAAACGATCAACAGATTAGTCAAGTATAGTTGATTAAAAGATGTTAGCTCACAACTGATAAAGCTTATTTGAGTACCGTGACCGCAACAAAAAATATATATATTATGCTTTTGGATCTTGGTGTTGCTCTTAGATTGGCTGGCATAAGATCCAAGCTTACAACTAGGAGAGTATGCAAAAGGCGTCCCATTAAAATGATTCTACTACTCGTCTCACTTCAAGTAAGATAGAGCTAGAAATTTTCCAAATTAATAAGTGAATTTCACATGATACTAAATTACCTTGTAGATTTTTTTTTGGTACTATTACTCGATGTATCTAAAATAAATTATTTAAATCTCAATGCACTAAAAATTGATTTCTTGTAAACTAAGAATGGAAGAAGATCGTGGGTTAATACTACGATCTATCTTACCATATAATGAGTTGGGAATATCAAAGAAAAAAAGTAATAAATTAAATATTAGTTACCGGTTATTATCATAATTATCATATTATTACGAGATAACTAAATGACAAGATGATTTAAATTTATTTTCCTGAATTTGCATGTTGTTTGGTTGAATTTCCAATCCCATCGTAAGAACTGAGAATCCCTGGCAGCAGGCCAATTCCAGAACCACCCAGCGGTCCCCCTTTCGAATTCCCCACGTGGTCCGAAAAAAGGTCTCGAGGAAAAAGCTTGGCAGGACATTTCTGAGCAGATATTCGTGTAAAGAGTCTGCCACGCAGGATTATTATTTTTTTCTAAGGAAGATATATTATATATCGATATCTTTAAAAAAAAGTATATGTATTTTTATTAAATAATTTTTATTTAGAGATTTAAGATTGAGCGGACGATTTTCTCTTAGAAAGTCGTAGGGGGAGAGAACCCGGGAAACATATTCTCAATTGTTATTATTTTTTATATTTTATTTTTTCGAAGACGAAGGCGCGAAATCCCCTCCCNCCGCCCCCGCCCTAGCTCACTCTCCTCCTCCCCACGCTCCCCGCTACCCTGCCTTTATATTATCTTCCCACTTGTATCAGCCTTCTCCTCTCTCTCCTCGCTGTAACCCTCGTTTGATCCACCCGCCGCCCTCCCGATGCAGCAACACCGTCCCCAGCCCCACCTCCCAGCGCCTTCCGACGCTGTCTCCGTTACCGCCGCCGACCTCATCAAGCGCGGGAAGAAACGGGGCAGCTATAACTGCGGCCGCTGCGGCCTTCCCAAGAAGGGCCACTCCTGCCATGTTGGCGCCTCCGCCGACCATCCCGACTCCCACCACCCTCCCTCCTCCACTCCCGCCTCCACTGCTGCGGCTGTGCCTTCGAGCGCAGCTCTCCTGTCATCGTCTTCGTCCTTATCCTCTGCGGTCTGTCCCCCTCCGCCTCGTCATCCGATCTCCCACCTCCGCCGGGCTCTCTCCTTCGACGACTTCGAGGTCCGCTCCGGCGCTGGCGATCTGGACGACGGCGAGGCGGAGTCTGATAAGGACGAGGAGGTGGACACTGATGTTGGTGGCGGGTTGACTGCGAGTTGCCTGTGGGAGATCCTTCGGAGGCTGCCGCCGGCAGGGTTGTCGTTGGCGGCACAGGTGTGCAAGGGGTGGAGAGGGACGTCAAGGAGACTATGGAGGGCAGTTGAGGAGCTCAGGCTAAGAGTTCCTGCGACTGCTGAGGTTGGATTTGTCGGATCAGTGTTGCAGAAGGGTCCTGGACTCCTCAGGCTCTCACTTAAACTGGAAAGGTTAGGGATCTTCCTAGAGATGACAGTTTGGGTACAGATCTAAGGGTTTTGGTAGTTGGTATTATCACAGAGAGGACATCAATGCAAACTGAGATGTAGCAGTCGGATCTTAAGCTCGCAGAGTACTGAAACATCAAATAAATGCTTAAACAACAATACTTGGTTAGATCCGTGAGATCGAGGGCTTTCAAAAGCAGCTGTTTTTGACTGGTGATCATAGTAGAAAATAATACTCTTAAAGTGACTTCTGGATTTTGGAAGCTAAAAGTTTATCCCTGACTCCAAGATGGAAGATTGAACTTATACACACTTAATAAATCATATGCTGTTTGATTGACCAGAAATCACATTTTCACTGTTTTTTTGGGCTTTTGCAGAGATGTTGATGCGACAATGTTGGCCTGCATTGCATTTTCATGCCCTAACTTGGAGTCTATGGAGATCTGTACATCTGCAACAGCCATCAATCGGATCACAGGGTATACTTATCTTTTTCTAAGTGTGATCTTGTTTTCGTATTGTATTTACCCGTCAATCACCGATCATGAGTGCTTTACTCATTGTTAAGCCCCATCAATTTAAAATCCCACCTGACTGCTGATGAAAATTAGACTTCAAAACTTCAAATCAAAATTCTACCTCAAGAGACGCCTTTCTGCTGAAACAATTGAAGCAAGCATGAACATTAGAAGATACTTTTGTTGGCCAATCAGAGGGAGATACTATCCATGCATTGCTTTTGAAGAGAATTTACTGCTGGGATTTTCTGCATTAGGATGGTAGAGTTCAAATCAAGGGCATTATAATACTGAAACTTCATTTTACTTGTTTTGTATAGCTGTAATCCCTGGAATGATGATTGATTAAAATCATACATTCGATATGAAGTCCTCTTAAGAGGAGCAGGAGCACATATCAAGGCTGATGTCTGAATTTTTTTATTCCAAATTTTACTTGGTACATGCTTTGATCTATTTGATTTCTTAGATTATACATGTGAATAGTGTTCCAAGTTGAATAGAGCACCATGGTTGAACTGGCACTTCACCCAGATCTTATGATAGAATTTCTGTTCTGTTCTGTTGTAAGCTTCCAAGTCGTGTGCACCATTTCAGTGTGCCTATTGTTATTAGATCACAAAGTGATGCAACTCCTTACTGATTCTGTGGAGAGTGGATTCATCTTGCAGAGATGAACTTGGTCGCTTTGTTGCTGATAAACGGTGCCTTACCTCTCTTAAGATGGAAGGGTGCATCAACCTTGGAGGTTTTGTACTCAATTCGCCAAGTCTTTCTATGCTGTGGCTCTCAGATCTCTACTCCCTATCCAAAATGGTAGATGCACAGTTCCTATTGATTTAAGCTATTAGGTTTGCAAGAACCTTTGACCTAATCGTATCTATTTCTATTCCTTAGGTTTTCAATTGTCCCAATCTGAAAGAAATTTCCCTGGAATTCTCCCTGCAAGAAAATGATTGTACTGACCTGACTAAAATGGTTGATGGACTTGGAAGGAGTTGTCCAAGGCTGCAAAACATACATATTGCATCAATCTGCCTTTCACATTCTGTTGTGCTTGCGCTTACTGCAGCAAACTTAAGGTCAGCTAATGAAATCCCTTTTTCTGCTTCCCATGCTTTGTTATCTTAAACTACATTATCACAAAATTTCCTAGATGATCTTCCCCCAAAATTTAGCGATTCGTTTTTTTAAAACATATATCTTATTAATAGACCTGTCAATTTGGGTTAGCATGATAATTTTGGATCATGTTGGCATGGTATGCCATCTTAGTCTAAAAATACCAGCTTAGGCATGAATTTTTCATGCTTTGGGCTGCCCAAGCCCGGCCCAAGTCAAACAAAAACCATTTTTAAAAATAAATTTAAATAATTTAATATATCAAAATAAATTTTTATATGGTGTAATTGATCAATTAATTTAAATATTGTATTAATTTGAAGAAAATATTGAAGTAATTATTATTTTATATAATTAATTATTAATTTTTTAAAAATAAATTTCTTTTTTTTGTAAATTTTTTTTGTGCTTTTAGGCTGGCATGGCCTGATATTCTCTGGTAGCTTGAAAATCTTAGCCCTTGTGGCATGCCTGGCGGTGCTTCCAGCCATGCCATTTTTGACAGGTCTAATTATGAATATACTAGAAGTAAAATAGAGGCCTTTATCAGTCAGCTTAAGTTTTCAGCAATATTTGATCAGGGAAAAGGTAGAAGCTAATGGGGATATGATTATCATGATGCAGGTGCTTACGAATGCTTTCACTTGTACTTGGATCAGAAATCACTGATGCATCTGTGGCTGCCATAGCGTCATGCTATTCAAACTTGGAACTGCTTGATCTAAGTGGGTAGGTCCTGATGCTGAAGTTCAACAACGAATGTGTTATGAGTTCATAGAAATGTCTCTATCACTGAAAACTGATGTTGTCATTACCGTTACAAAATATTGACATTTTAACCTTTAAATGTATTTCTGGAAGTGACTTTAATATTATACATCTTCATTAAAAAGCTTTGCAAGGACAGAACTGAGAATTTTGGGAAAGCAACTGGGAACTTCAGTTTACTAACCCATATTTGCATATTTGTTTTACGCTCGTTTCAAGCTTCCTTTCAGTACTTGTAAAAAAAATGGCATCTCTCTTCCAAACCACTAGCAAAGTGGTGTCCGATCCTATATTTTTGTTTTATTTTGTTATCTTCTAATGAAGATAGAGTTTAGTTTGTGAACAATAATATTAGTTTGAAATTAATAATATTACATGTGGGATAATGTGAATAATTTGCTTGACCACAAATAGTCAGTGCATTGATTTTGGTGGCAATCTTATGATTTCAGGTCTAGCATAAGTGACAGCGGGATTGGAATGATCTGCAATGTGTTTCCTAGGAAGTTGTTGAGGCTCCTTCTTGCTCTTTGTCCAAATATCACTTCAAGTAATTCCCAGACCTGTCAGTGCTAACACACATTTCTTTGCTGTTTTAGCTCATGAATCATTGCATGTTTCAGGTGGCATTCAGTTTGCAACAGCTCAGTTGCCTCTTCTTGAACTCATGGATTGTGGGATGACTGTATGTGATCCCAATGACCACAAGCAACCTGATGAAGGTTCCCCATGTGATGTAGATAGGAGGCCCAGCAAAAAACTTCATCATATTTATCAGAAGCTTATTATCAAGCATGACAGGTTGAAAAAGCTCAGCTTGTGGGGTTGTTCTGGATTAGATGTGAGATTTTTTATTCATGGACTTGTCCATTCACCTTTATTGCTCCTTCCACAGCTCTAACGTATTGGTTGATTTGCAGGCCCTGTACTTGAACTGCCCAGAACTATGCGATTTGAACCTCAATTCTTGTAATAATTTGCATCCTGGTACAATCTGAAGTTGCTCAGTCATAAGCAAACATTAATATTTTTTCATTTCCTTCAGAGCTTATTCATTTTTCATTGTTTACTTTGCCAGATCGATTGCTAATTCAATGCCCAAATCTAGAAAGTGTCCACGCATTGGGCTGCCAAGAAATGTTACTTGGAGCAATTGAAAGCCAGGTTATTGCTGAAATTTGCTCTGACTTTACAAGTTATGGCACTCATACACAAATAAGCTGTCTACAAGTTGCCATCAGTCAATAAGTTATGCTGAAAATGAATATGGTAACTCCACACTTGGATTTGATTTGCTTCAGTACGAAGACAGTCTGCCTCCACAGCCAGCATCATTTTCAAATATGAACTTGCAATGTTAATTCAGGTTGCTGTGCTTCAACTGTCTGGTATTCACATCTGAATGCGTTATGTTTCATCTTTGTGCAGGTCAACAATGAGTTTTCTCACATCGAGAATCATTTTCCATACAAACATTCAGCTGATGGCTCCAAGAGAGTTCAAGTACCCAGTATGCTGAGTCAACAGGTAAAATATCCTTTCATTGCTCGAATCAGTCATGTCTAAACTCCCATAGTACTAAGAGTGGAACTAAAAGATTGGTGAGATAGCCTTTAAGTGCATCCAGAAGTGTTTTTTTTTTTTTTCAAATAAAAAGTTTAAAAGTGATTTAGTTATTGTGGTAATAAAAGACTTAGTTACCAAGGCATATATGAAAAAGGGATGTCCATAAAACATTTAACATACTCTTATGTCAATTCCAGATTCCGTTATATCATTCGCACATTTCAGTTTCAATCAACTGGGTATTGAATACTATTTCTGTGTTAGCATCCACTAGGGATGATATTATGGTCTTGTTTTTCTACAAAGTATATTGAGTCTCTCTCTCTCTCTCTTCCCCTGCTGCAGCCTTTTAACGATGAAAAGAAGCGAAGCTCCCCGAAGCGGCAGTGTAATGTGATCATAGACTGATTTGAGCTCCCAATGTTTATTTGACTGTGGATATGGAGATGTCCCTCTTACTTATCAAGCCTGTCCTCCTACATTATTGTGATCATTATTCAAACCAAGGTCCCAGCCATCCAAGAGGCCCTCAATCAACTCAGGAACTGTGTCGTCCATCCATAGCAGAAAACGTTCAGTGAAGTATGGATGCTGTGCCTCTGAACAGTTGAATAAAAATAAAAAAGAGCCGATTTTCTAGGTGTGCTTCTCTAATTCCGAAGTTTTTCTCCACGTGATCTTAATAGTTCCGAGCAGCTTTGTCTGCCATCACCTCCAAAGTCATTGATCTATGTCTGTTGACTGTAGCTTCTTCACATGGATGAAATGTAATTCCCTCAGAACTCATTTGACTATATTATCCGCGGATTCAGGAGCTAGCTAGGCATCTACAGGCGTTTTGCAGTAGTTGCATGGAGTAAGAGAGTTCTCTCTTTTCCCTTTTATCAATGAAAAAATTAGGACTTCTTAAATTAGAAAAATAGCTGTGGGCGTCCATGACGTCATCTTGGGCTCTGATGACTCGCACGAGAGAACTGCTTACTTAGGTTATATGCAAATTATTATGCAATAATTATAAGAGCATATAATTATTTATCCTATTGTACTATATATGGTGTATATTAGAAGTATGATTTTTTAAAATTGGATCGAATTAAAAATTAATTAAAGTATGAATTTATAGATTTGTAAGTTAGATTTATGTTTAATGGATAAAATTATATATTTAATGGATAATATTAATAATAAGTTAAATTTAATATAATAATTTGAGAATAATTTATAATAATTATTATATTAATTATAAATTTAAAATAAAATATAAATATGTTATAATAAATTTTTATTTTTTTTAAAAAAAATTT